>JBBPNN010001247.1:0-10964 GCA_038090935.1 Hortiboletus campestris
ATCTCTTGACCTTTGCATCCATAGCAAGCCAAGGGTAGGTACTTCATTTGATATACTCATATGTTAGGGCCTGGATTAGGAGGTGTTGGGGAATATCAACTTCAGTGGAAAACATGCAAACATTGGGACACTTTTTTGAGCCACTGTAGATGCCTGTGAGGTATTGACACCATTTCTTAAGGGCTTGTATGACTGCAAGGAGTTTGTGATCATAGATATTGTAATTTTACTCAGTGGGAGTGAAAGTCTTCAAGTAATAGGCACAGGGATGGAGGTTGCCATTGCCAGCTTTTTGCATTAGGATGGCACCTGAGGCATAGAGGGAAGCATCTGTCATTATGAAGAACAGATGGTTGGTGTCAGAGTATCACAATACTGGCTGATGGAGGAAAGCATCCTTGAGTTTCTGAAAAGAAGCCTCATGATCCAGTAACCATTGCCAGGCAGCATTCTTTTTTGTCAATGAGAGAAGTGGCTAAATGATATTTGAAAAGTCTGGGATGAACTTCCTGTAAAAATTGCAGAAGCCCATAAAAAGGTGTACTGCACCAATCAAGTGAGAGAGTTTCCAGTTTTGGATTGCCTGAAGCTTCACAGGGTCCATGGAAACTTTCCCTTCCCCAATGATCATACCAAGATATTTGGCCTGAGGATGCAAAAGGTACATTTCTCCAGCTTAATGCCTAATTTGTGTTCCCAAAGGCATTGAAGGACAAGGTGAATGTGGATGATGTGTTTTTCCAAGTTCTTCAAATAAACCATCAAGTCATCCATATGAATGATGAGCCATCCTTCTGCAAGGTAGTCAGCAAAGATATGATTCATAAATGCTTGGAAAGTCAGTGGGGAATTGCACTGGCCAAAGAATATGATGGTGGGTTTGAAGAACTTAAGAGGGGTGATAAAAGCAGCTTTCCACTGGTCCTCAGGTGAATGCAGATATTGTTGTAGCCCCAGCAAATGTCAAGCTTTGTGAAGTAGCAGAAGTATTTAAGGATGTTGATGAGGTTGACTATGTGAGGAAGGGGATAGGCATTCTTCATTGTGTGGGAATTAAGATACCTGTAGTCCTGACAAGGATGGAAGGTTCCATCTCTCTTTGGCACAAAGAAGAATGGAGAAGCCTGTGGGGACTTCAATGGTACAATTTTTCCTTCACACAAGTTTTCTTCAACAAAGCCTTTCAGTGCTTCCATTTTCTTGGGATTCAAGGAGTAGTTCTTGGCTCACTTGGGTATGAAGGATTCATCAAGTTCAATGATGTGGTTGATGGATTGATGGGGAGGAAGGGGAACATCTTTGAGTTTCATGAAGACATCATGAAATTCAGCAAACTGTGGTGGAAGTTCAACAAAGGTGATTGTGGTGGTGATGGTGATGCAGTCGATTTCTAAAGGAGGGAGCACTTCCATAGCTATGGCCAAGTCATTGACATGTTGGTCGAAAATAGTGTCCTCAGAAACATTATTATAGCATAATAGATACCATTGTCTTTCAGCATCCTCTTTTGGTCGAGAGATACCTTTTTTGAGAGGTATTGAGATCATTCCAGTTGACCAGTCAATGGTCAGGTTGTTGTGGCAAAGCCAAGGAAGTCCCAGAATAACATCCTCTTTGCCACTCATAACAAGGAATAAAATTCTTTTCTCCACATTTTCTCCAACATGAAGGTAGACCATTGTTGTCCATTATATGAGACCTCCTTGGTTGACAGTTCCATCTATGTTATGAGCCATCAGAGATTAGATTTTGGTAGTTGTTGTATTGCCCAGCCAAGCTAATGGACTAGGACCATATTGATAAAACACCCCATAGCTCCACAGTCAATGAGAGCTTCAGTTTCAGCAATTTTGTGGTTTGATCCAGAAAGAGAAACAGGAATCAAGATTCATCATATATTCTTTCCAGATACAAATACAGGCACAATAGTAAACAAGGATAAAGACACTAAAGCTTTCCCTCAGTCCAAAAATTCTATCGTTCATCATTAGCCTCTTCATTCAAGAAGATTGTGGGCTTAATGATTTCTTCTTCAACCATTAGTCTAGCCACATTTTTGGTGGTTTCAACTGGTGTTGTCATATCCATGACATTCTAAGTCCAACTCCAGCCCTCTGAGCACATCTCTGCTTGTGATTGAGCAATCTCCAGCATTATCTCGCCCAATCTGTATCATCTGATCTTCAGATCTTTTCTCTGTTCCTCCATCTCCTCTGTACATCTGATTATGATACTCCTTTGTTCTACTTTAGTATTAGTCCCACCTCTTAGATACCTCCACACTGTGTGTACCGCTCCACATTTGTCCCTCCAGTGCACAGCTCTGGTTAGATTAGTTCCTGGCCTCCGTCTTATTCATTCACTCTACCTCTGCTACTAATGCTATGTTTTCTCCTTCATATATATACTTGTAGATACTCCACTGTACTCTCAGCTTGATTATCATCTTAGACAAACTCCTTGCTTCCTCTGCCTTGTCTATCCCCACTCTGCTCCAAAATACAGGACACAAACGACAGCAAGGGTGCAGCATATAAGCTAAAGCCAAGTCCATTCATCCGACAACAACTTTAGAGTTCTGGAGTTTGCATAGGAGTTACACAATCTTAACAGGTGTTACATCTTCATATGCTCCCCCATAGATGATCTAAAGAGAGTTTACTGCCTCTGCATCTGAGATGTTGAGCTTCCTGACATATTCCTTGAGGGGTTTTGAGGAACAGAGACTGTGGCAGCTCTAATCCTAGGAGCTGATGGAGCAGGAAGATGAGGCATAAATCCTTGAATGCCACCAGGGCAAGGGTGCCTGTTTGTATGACATCCAACCTTATGGCAAACAAAGCACTTGTTGTTACACATGTGCTCAGCACATTGGATAGAAGTAAGGTGGATGGCATTGATGTCTGTGGCATAGGGGTCACAATGAGGGAAGGAATTGGAAGAGTGCTGAGTTCCTCCAGATGGAATGTAGTGTGATTTCCCTAAATGCAGATGCTTCAGGTGAAGGACAATGTCATAGAATTGAGCAGCTTTGTCAAGCCACTCCTTTGCCATAGGAGGTTCCTTCTCCAGGGCTGTCATCTTGAAAGTGAGATCACTCATCACCACTTTCTTCAGCAAGTCCTTTAATACATGCTGATCTGTTACACCACTCCTCCCAGCTTCTAGCTCAAAAGTGGAGCAGAATTCATGGAAGTTATCTTTGAATGGCTCTTTTTCCATGTGCATATCGGACAAGGCAGGTCTGGCCTTGCTGGTCCAATCTGAGGGGATAAAAACTCTTTCAAAATCTTGCCCAAACTTATTGAATGTATTCTTCATTGCTGGAATTTCATTATCCAGTATCTTCTTCAGCCATCCCTCAGAGAATGTAGCACTGCATCCCTTGCTTATCTTGTTACAAAGAGTGAGCACCTTCATCTTGTCAGTGCTAAACCATGAAGACACCTAGAACAAAGCTAGATATAATATCAATCAGTGACAAGAGAAATGATGAATGGGTGGATGCATACCTCAGTTAGTGGATGTACTCAACTGAGGACGTTCAACCCAACTACAGTATGCTGAGTCTAAGTATCGCATCATGTACATGAACAAATAGGCATCAACAACAAGTGTGCTTGATGACACACTGCAATAACAAGAGATAGCAAGAATACAATGGTAAGAATACGATAACAATATAGGGTGGCAAGATAGCATAGGAATAGGGAAGAGTGGTAAGGTGTAACATACAAGTGACGGAACTCAACACACCCCCTCAGCGTGACATCAAGGAAAGTGTGATGCAGTGAGTGACGAACATGCGGCACTTGAGTGCCTTTGTCAAGATGTTGGCAATGTTGCAGTATGATGGGGTCCAGATGAGCTTGAAAACTCCTGCTTCAACATGTTTGTGGATGAAGTGGAAGCGGGTACTGATGTGGTGTGCATTGGAGCGGTTGCTGGGAGTGACGGCGAGAGAGATTGCTGCCATGTTGTCTGCATGGATCCACATGGGCAGCAAGAGGGACTGGTGAAGGGCACGGAGGAATGACTTGAGCCACAGCCCTTCCTGCCCACAGGTCAATAGGGCCATGTATTTAGCCTCAGCGGTTGACAGTGCATGTGCCATAGTTCTGCCATAGAGGAACCAGACATATCCGGTCATGGAGAGTTGATCAGAAGAGCAGCTGGCCCAATCGGAGTCGCTGAAGGCATGTGGTGAGTGGTCTACCTTTGGGTTGCCATAGTGAATGTGCAGTGACTGAGTCCCTTGCAGATAGCAAACAACATGCTTGGCTGCTGTGAAGTGATGGGCGTGGAGATGGGCACTTTGCTGTGCCAGGTGCTGCATGGCGAATGCAATGTCTGGAGGGCTGCAGGTGGACAAATAGATCAGCTCCCTGATTAACTTCTGATATGAATGCTCCAGGTCCAGAACATCAGGAAACGTGTTGTCATTGCAACCAAATGGGTGATGCAGATCCATTGGAGTGGAGACAGAATTGCTTTCAGAAAGTCCATACTCATCACAGAGGTAACAAATGTAGGATTCCTGATGAAGCCAAACCTCACGGGTTGTCCTATCCTGCTCGATCTCAATCCCCAGGTACATGGAGACTGATCCCATGTTGCTGATGCCAAATTGATCACAGATCCACCCCTTGACCCAGTCGAGAAAAGCGCAATTGTTGGACCTGGCAAGACTGTCATCAACGTGCCATGCGATGATGCATATGATACAGCGACCACCGGGGAGTGGCTTGTCATACACAAAGACTGCAAAGTCGACTCTGCACTTGAAGAACTCCATGGCAAGGAGGACAGTGGAGAGAAGCTCATACCAGTTGAGAACCGCCTGCTTCAACCTGTAGAGGGAGGAGAGAAGTTGACAGACTAGCAGGATCCTAGTGGCACTGTACTGTTTGAAACCTCAAGGCTGTTTCATGTAGATGTCCTCCTTGAGTTTCCCATGCAGGAAGGTGCACTTTGCATCAAAGCAGTCAAGTTCCCAGTTGAACATGGCTGCAAGAGCTATGAGCACTTTGATGGATGCTTGTTGTGCTATCGGCACATAAGTCTGATGGAAATTGACCCTGGGAACCTGTGAGAAGCCTTGCGTGATCAAGTGGGCTTTGCACTGCACACCCCCCTTCAGATCATTGGTCTTAAATTCAAAGACCCAGCGATTGCCAATGATCTTTCTTTCAGGAGGTGGCTCGATGAGTTTCCAGACTTTCATATCTGCCATCATGCCAAGCTCTGTCTTCATCACCTTGAACCATTGATCATGGTCAGAACGCTTCACTACCTCATCGTAAGTCGCCAGGGGAATGCCCATGTCGTAATTAGGAGCAGCAGGGTTTCTGCAGCGATCACTGTGAATGGACAGATTCCCATGTTCCGTGATGATCAAGTTTGCCCAGTTCTCGGGTACTGGGTCGACATGATCTTCATCAGGTGTGAGTGCATCTGCGGCTTCAGCAACTGCTGTGAGTGACACCCCCTCAGAAACGACATCTTCCTCAAGCTGGATTTCCACTCTAGCGGCACATGTGGCATCAAGTTGCTCACAATGATGCTGTGTCTCCACTGTGTATTCAGCCCCCTTCTGAGTGGGGACACAGACACAACTGGACCTGTGGACTCCTGGATCCACTTCATCAACAGAGGGTGGGGGGCTGGGATTAGATGGAAGCTGGGAGAGGTTGGTGAGGGAGGAGAGGGGAGAGGATGCAAGGGAGGGTGAGGTCACCCAAGGGCTTGAGACGAGGGAAGGCAATGGTGCAGTACCAATATGAGGACTCAGGGCACCCCCTGAGCCTGAGGGTGTCTTAGCCACAATTGGGGAGGTGAATTGTGCAGGAATAGAGGGGAGGCACAATTCCTCAGAGTTGTCATGAGGCTGCAGGACAGATTCCTTGTCGAATATGACATCACATGCATTGAAGAATGAGCCTGAGCAGACATCGCAGAGCCTCCACCCTTTTACCCCATCTGGATAGCTAAGAAAGATGGCCTCACAAGAGTGCAGGCTGTTCTTTGCATGCAGCTCAACTGGGATGTGAGCAAAACAGTGGGCACCAAATACACACAAGTGGGTGAGGTCAGGCAGCTTGCCATGCAAGGCCTCAAAGGGGGTCTTAGTCCCAGGTAGTGAGTGAGAGGGGGTTAAGTTCCAGAGATAGGCCATGTAAAGGACTGCCTCTCCATAGTAGCCAGCAGACAAGCGTGCCTGTGTCAGTGCCACCAGAGCACATCCCTCAATGGTGCAGATTGCACATTTGGCCTGCCCATTCTGTTGATGGGCATAAGGGACCAACTTCCTGTGTGCAATTCCACATTCCTCCAGGTATCTCTTGAACTCCTCGCTGACATATTTGCCTCCATTGTCACTCTGGAGTGCCCTGACCTGCAGGCCTGGCTGGTTTTCCCAACATGCCTGTACAATCTTCCACACATCAAATGCTTGATCCCGCGTTGCCAGGAGTTGAACATTAACAATGTGTGTGTGATCATCAAGGAAAAGGATGAAGTATCACTTTCCATGAAGTGTGGCGATGGGGAATGGGCCACAAATGTCAGTGTGGATGAGTTCCAGGAAGTGGGTGGTGGGAGGGGAAGAAGATGTCAGGAATGGTTGATGTGGATGCTTGGCAACAATGCAGGACTCACATTAGGACTGAAAAGAGTGACCATCTACATCAACTCCAGTGACAACAGAGGGAAGGATCTTAGTGAAATCACCACCTAGATGACCAAGGAAGGCATGCCATAGATCCCATGTTTATCTGCTGGGCATGAATGCAATGAAAGGAACTGGCACCTGACTTTCAGCAATGGGTGGTGGGAAGAATTCAATCTTCAGAGGACAGAGATTGTTACACATTGGAATGTCTCCCAAATGTTCCCCTGAGTGGTGCAGCTTGCTGTTAGAACCGGAACTCTGGTATCAACTCCAGAATGCCAGAGATGATTAGAAGGGTGGGACTTGGCTTCACTGTATGTGGTGTGCCCTTACAAGAGTTCAGTCCTGGTCTTGCAGAGATCAGAGGTAAGACTTAAGATGTAGAGACATCAAGTCAAGCAGAGGTGTCAAAGGAGAGTTGTCAAGACTCAAGCAGAGGTCAGGAGAGTTATTCTAGATAATATTTGAACTGAGGAGTACATGAGTGAAATCGGAGGTTTATATACAGAGTCCAGGAAGGATTAGTAATCAGAGTTGTAAGTGATTGGTAAGAGAAACAGGAGTCGGGAGTAAGTATCCCGGAGCTGTGTTCCGGGTAGGAGAAAGCCGGAGCTGTGCTCTAAGCGAGACACAGGTTCGGAGGTAAGTAATTAGCGGAGCTAGTACAAGTGGAGAACAAAGTAACGTAAGAACGAGGAACAGAGATGAGAGGAAATACTAAGTAAGAAGTCCGAAGTTCGGAACTGCATCCCATGTGAAAACACAGCAGAGTTGGTAGTGATGAGCCCAGAGTACTGGAGTTGGACTTGGGGGAAAATATGGGATATGGCAGTATCCCCCTTCTAGGCCTGAACCCCTGAAGGCCATTAGCGAGGGACAATGTAGAGTTAGGGAGTCCAAGTCCGAAAGTTTGTTGATTGCGTTTCAGCCCCGTATAAAGTCCATGGTGCACTGGCCTAACCTTATCACCCAACCAACATGTCTGATCTCCTTGACATCACGCAGTGGTCCAATGAGTGCCTGCGGGAATGTGCGGACAACGACAACGACGAGGTCTGCGAGGCCAAGTTCGCCAAGTGATGGCGACAAGTCAAGGTGAAGAAGGAGACACGCAAGGTGGAGGAGGCATGTAAGGCAGAGGAAGCACAGAAGGCGGAGGAAGCACAAAAGGCGGAGGAAGCACACAAAGCGGAGGAAGCATGCAAGGCAGAGGAGGCACACAAGGTGGAGGAGGTGGCCAAAAATGAGTAAGTGTCCATTGCTTGTCAATAGTTGTGTGCTAACGAGGACTAGGCTGAAAAGGTTCAAGTGGAGCAGAGCTCCACCAAGGGCAAAGGCAAGGTCTGGCAACCTCTGCCGGAGTGCAAGAGGTGCAAGGCCCAGGGGCTCAAGTGTGAACCTGGGCCTTGTAAGTCCACCTTGTGCATGGGCTGCATTGAGGCCAAGGCGAAGTGCAAGCAGGATGGGGCAGACAAAATAGGTGGCAGAGCCAAGAGAAAGAGGCGCGTGGAGGGCAAGTCACCGAGGGGGAAGAAGAAGAAGGCGAGGTCAGAGTCGAACAAGGGAGAGGGGAGTTTGGGGGGGACGAGAACCACCCAGCTCCAAGTACCTGCAGAGTTCGGGTACTGGATGCAGTGGTTCCTGAAGAGGTTGAACAGGCAGAACGAGCTCCTGGAGGAGCTCATCACAGTCAAGGAGATGGAGGTGCACGGGTGGGCCTCGAACTCCAAGTCTGAGGTCTCTGTGTACAAGGATGGGACAGAGTCGGAGGTGGCAGCAGAGCTGGTGGAGGATGTAGAGAGCCTGGAGGAAGAGAGGGCAGAGGCAGGGAAAAGCGACTCAGATGAGTCGATGGTGTAGAACAAGTTGCTTCCTTGTATATAGTTAGAAAATGTACCAATTTTTCGTGAGTCAAGCATTGGAGTGAGGTCTGGGCTTGTCTGGGTAATGGAGATGGTAGTCATGGACAAGTTTGGATGTGTGATCAAGCTCTGTGGCTAACAGCCAGGAGGTCTCATCATCCATGCCTTCATACCCAGATCAACACACTAGGTACAGTAACTTGCAGTTCTTCCTTCGTCAATCTATCTTGAAGTTGAGGATCTCAGAGACCTCATACTCCAGTTCTCCATCAACTTCTATCAGAGGAGGTGGGGGTTGTATCCGATTGAAGATTGTGTTGGGTATGGAGGGCTCCAACTGGGAGACATGAAACACAGGGTAAATGGACTTCATAGAGTCTGGAAGGCGTAGCATGAAGGAGTGGGATCCTGCCTGAGCAATAATTGTATATGGCCCTAAATTCTTCTCACAGAGTTTCTTAGAGGGTCGTGTTGAGCGGAAGTATTTTGCTTTGACAAATACCTGGTCACTGACTTTGAAGTCCGGTGCCGGAGTTCGTTTAGCATCTGCAGGTCCTTGATATCGCTTTTGCGCGGCAGCCATCTCCTCACGGAGGAATTCATGGAGGGAGTCAAGGTCGATGGAGTATTCATGAGCTCTCTTAGATGTAAGGTCACACTCGGGGTAAACAGTAATGTTGGGGTGATAGCCCTTGTTGGCGAAGAATGGCAAAACTCCAGTGGTAGCACTCAGAGCATTGTTGTACATGAACTCCGCAAGAGGAAGGAGCTCGGACCAATTGTCTTGCTGGTAATTACGGTACACTCGGAGGTATTGCTCCAGAGTCTGGTTCATTCATTCTGTCTGACCGTCTTCTTTGGAGTGATATCCAGAGGTAAAGTGGAGGCAAATGTCTAGGGCTTTCCCAAGTGAGCGGAAGAAGTGAGAGATGAACTCTGAACCTCTATTGGAGGTAATGTGGGAGGGAACTCCATGCTTGGAGAAGACATGGAGCAGGAAGAGTTTGGCGAGCTCCAGAGACATAATCGTGTCATGTGTCAGGATGAAAATGCACTGTTTGGATAAACAATCTACAACTACAAGGATAGCAGTGAATCCGGAGGACATGGGGAGTTGTTCGATGAAGTCCATGGAGATGGAGTTCCATGGCTTTTCTGGGATGGGGAGCTGCTTGAGCAGTCCATAAGGTTTATGCCTCAGAACTTTGGCACAGGCACAGGTTGTGCAGGATGAGATGTAATCCTTTACGAATGTTCTGATGCCTGGGCAGGTATATTCGCAACGAATGAGTTCCAAGGTTCTGTTCTGGCCAAAATGTCTGGAGAGTGGATGGTCATGCTTGTACTGGAGGACTCGGAGACGGAGGTCATTGGAGTCTGGTATGTAGATCCTGTTGTCTAGGTGGAGGAAGCCGTCATTGTCAATGGACCATCAGGAGTCAGAGGGTTCAGAGGTGGACATGTGAATGGTGGTCAGAGGGTCAGAGGGGAGAGTGGAGAGGATGTCATTGTGGAGGGTTTCTTTGTCAAAGAGTGTACTGGCCCTGAGCACCAGAGTTGCTAGGTATGTGGCCTGGAGGGATGCAGTGAGTTGCTCCTGAGTGAAGATTGGGCAGAAGTTGTGAGGATTGACGCAAGCGTAGTTCTTATCCCCCTCTTTGGGATAGACGTCCCAGCATCTAGTGAGGGCATCAGGCTTCACACCAAGGCGTCCGGAGTGAAAGTGGACAACCATGTTAAACTGGGAGAGGAACTCTGACCAGCAGGCTTGCCGCTGAGTCAGGAGCTTTGTCATGGCAAAGTACTCAAGGTTCTTGTGGTCAGTGACTACGTTGACCAGAGTTGCAGAGCCTTCCAAGTAGTGTCGCCAAGTCCGGAAGGACTCGTGAATGGTGAGCAACTCCTTATCATGAGTGTCGTAGTTGAGCTATGGAGCAGACAACATGCAAGAGTAGGAAGTGATGGGACGAATCTCATCATCAGGACAGTGGATGGAGAAGATGCCAGCGATGGCATAATCAGAAGCGTCAGTTTCTATGATCATCAGAGCGTCTGGCATCCAGTGAGTCAGGATTGGAGCAGTAGTGAAGGCATCCTTGAGTTTCCGGAAAGCAGAGCAACAGGAGTCGGAAAAATGCCACGGAGTACTTTTGCAGGTGAGACAGGTCAAAGGAGTGACAATGTCAGAATAGTTACAGTACAGTGGCTCAAAAAACTGTCCGCATGTTTGTACATTTTCAGCTAAAGCTGATATCCTGCAACAACCCTAACCTGGACTGTCATTATGTTAGTGTATAAAATAACATACTTGCCATTGGCTGTCTATAGCATCAAGAATCAAGGCAATTGGTTGAGACCTGATGAAATGGCAACCATTTCAAAATGATAACTCATTCGGACAGTTTTTTGACTTTACATAATTTAGGTATTTA
>JBBPNN010001248.1:0-10947 GCA_038090935.1 Hortiboletus campestris
GGGAGGGGAAGGAACCACGGGCATGCCCACCTGACTGTAAATATAGCGGCCATTCTCGTCAAGTGGTGCACCTTGTCCAGTACCTCCCCATCTTGCCTGACCCCACTCATCATAGAGTTCTTCGTCAGCATTGGATGTACATGGTGAAGAAGCGGGATCGAATTCCGATCTAAGGTCGGGGTTAGATAAGTGCATCGCAGGAGGGGCTTGTCTGCTGGGCAGTCTGAGGAGAAGAGCACTGAAATTAAGATGTTCTTACATCTAGAATCTGTAAGCTCTCCGGATCATGCCAGTTTGTGAATGACGTATTATACTTTCTTTGGAAATTACTCTGCAACTCGGAACGTTTGTTATTCCCCGCCCTCCCTGACGCCAGCCAGTTTAGAGTTCAGATCTCAGATGTAGAGCGCAGGTACCGGTGGCGGCGGTAATAGTTGTGGCGGCAGAGCTAGTATGAGAGCAGGTCAGCTGGGGTCCGGGAGGACAGTGATGCGAGATAGACTTCTGATGGTGATTTTCCCGCCACGTCCATCAATTACAGAATCAATCATCTGGTAAGAGTGCAATCAGACGTATGGGCTGAGTGTATGTCGACATGTCCCAAAACGTGACGTACGGTTTTTAAAGTATGCAATGAATTCCCCATGCTGCGGTGAGTCGTTGGCATCGGGATTCGGGACTTCAAGTTGCCACTCCGAGACTGTTGACCCTGCGAATGCCGATTACTTGATTGCGGCCGGACACGACGACCCACGAAAAGGTGATTATTGGGAGAGGAGACCAATACTGAATGACCGGGTACGTTTACGGATGACCACTGTACCCATGGGTTGCCTAGGGTCCTGTGGATGCGTAGGGAGTATATGGGTCACTTATTGAGCGAACATCGATAGGCTGGTGCAGAGATGAGCATGTCACAGCCGTAACTTGAACTATATTTGCTGCGTTGTGCCCACTGGCTGCTCGTTGGAGATCTGAGAAGGGAAGGGGCAGGTGTACAAAGGGACCTTAAGTCGCTTGCCAGTGACAGGCTCGTACGTTTGTGCAACAGCGCAGTGGGTGAGGGTGGGCAAGGTGGCGCAGTACACTCACACGTAGCATTCGCTGGCAGTTTTCTTACAAAGAGCGTTGATGCTGTGATACTAGATTTCCGTTCCATATCTAGCTTGAACATGCGTAGTGGCACTATAGAACATTAGGTAGAATGTACAGTGGTAGTAACGATGCCCTCAGAGCGGCGAACTTCAGTACGAAACATATGTATTAGTGAATTCGATCATGGAGCGAGGTAGAAAGAAACCAGAATATTTTATATGACAGCAGGCCGTTGATATCAAACGGTTCAGCTGTACGAAATTTGTAAATTGGGAGGAAGTAAAAGTAGTTCGAAAGATCTTACCCATTGTTACTTTCCGCCAGCTAACTACAGCATCAACATAATCCCAAAAGGCATGTTCTTCGTGGGCGTACTCCCGGAAGAGTTCGCTGTTCATAATTACAACACGTGGGTCGCGGATGTGAACAGATGATAGAAAACGCTGGACTTGCTGGAAAGATTCTGGCTCTCGCCGCCAGAGAACTAGTACTTGAAGACTGTCCCGGAGTAAAAGGGTTCTCAACTGAAGAATATCTGTGTGCGACGTATTGATATGAACCGACAAGTGGGTGAGGTGTACCAGGGAGTCGAGGCCAGTACTACGGCCCCATAATATCCAGGCGTTGGTGATATGGAGATGAGTTATCCGTTTAAAGAGAGGAACCCGAGGCAAATACACAGATTCACTATCGGCGAAAATAGTGGACAAGTTGACGGTAAGAGACTTCAAATAAAACTTGTGGAGATGTGGAAGAAATGGCTCGGCGGCTGCACTGCTGATATCGAGAGTATGGCGAAATAGCATTGGGATATGCAGAGAAAGCTCCTTCAACCCTTTGCAAAGCTGCAGGATTCTGATGCAGTTTTCGGCAGATACAGAGGACTCTAGATGCAGGACCTTCACGGCTGCTCTAGTGAACTCTTGTGTTTGAAGCGCCGAGACGAATGACAACGCTTTAGTATTAGTCGAGAGGATGACATTGTAATAAAAGAGTCGTTTCAACCTATTGATCCAAGTCCTGACCCATGAGTATATGCGAGCATCAATGGATACACTAACCATTCATAGGCATGTTTATTTACGAGGAGGAAGCGAAGATTGTCCTTGAAATTTTCCATGGCAAGGATGAGAATGATTCTTTCTAGCTTGGGTGGAAGGTGGTGTATGCAAGTCATTGAGCTGAGAGGGTGGTAGTAGTGGGATACGTTGTGCTGTTAGGGTCTTAGGCTTCGTCGAGACCACGAACGTTTGAACCTTGGGACAGAATGCGGAATTTCAGACTCTGACAGTCTCAGCGTGCTATCCGCAGAGACCGTAATGGTCCGTTAGTCACCATAAACAAAAGTCCCGCTAAAGTGAGAGTTTTGATTGGCTGTGTATTCTGAAAGATCCGTTGATAAATCTGCATTTCTGCGTTTCGCATTGGCCGGTCAATGGGCCGTCTGACAGATCAGACCCTGAGCCCAGAGACTCCACCGTGACCTCAGGGCTCAGTGACGGCTACTTTGCAATTGTCGGCAAGACAGGGGCATTGAATAAGCTCAAGATTTGGGCCAGCAACCTCAAACTTTTATGGGCACGCACCTGGTGGTCCGGTGCAACCGTAGCCTACTTTCTCAAGCAAGCTCGACGGCGATTTCGACTTGAGTTTGGATCCTTTTGTCCTGTGAACAATTTGATAAGTGACGGGCCGACAGCAAGCCGCAATAGAGTACTAGCAACGTAATACACACCGGGGAACGATCTGAACAAGGGAAGCATGAGGAATTCCATTACTTAATGATGTGGATCCAGGACGGCCGAATCGTGTCTGACACTTTGTCTGGCTCCCTAGAGATGTTCTCACGGTCTGCACGCCTACGCTTCACCCGGCAGAGACTCGAGCCTGGAGTCACCATAGTACAATGTCATTCGCTGGCGCTGTGCACAGCAAGTTATCATTTCGGCCGTCTCATTTTCTCAGTTGTTCACTGTTGAATTAATGAATGGTCGTTTTAGGTGTGGCGCCGGTCCGTGTCGGTGTCCCTTTGACAGCAGAGGAGCCATTTCTCTGCCAACGGGGCTGCATCTCGTATACACAATATGGACTACAAATGACACTAGTTTAACAGGTATGCCTCTCAGTAACAGTACACGTCCTCACACCCTTACAGACCCTTGGCCGACTCTGCCTCAGACCCCTCACCCGACCCATCGGGGTCCTCGTCAGTCTTAACCATCCACCCAACCTCTGAGTGGAACCCAGGATCAGCTGGCTTTGCAATGTATGGCATAATCACATCGTCATTGCCGTCTGATGGTGTAACTACGGATAAATCAGGGTTTTGTTGTCTACCAGGTGCGATTGCTTACAGACCTTCCGTATCCCGACGTTGTTTAATTACATGTTCGGCACTTGTCCACAAATTATCGTCCAGCATGTGGTGCCGGAGTAACTCGTCATCAAGAACAAGTACGCGCTCGTCCTTGAGGTCGGCACCTAAAAGGACGCGTGTAGCGGCATGGTAGGAGATAACGGGTCTCTTCCAAACGACAAGGACTGCGAGATTCTCGCGATCAAGAATCTTCCTCAAGAGCACTGGCAGCATGCGAACAGTCGACAGGTGAAGGGAAAGGTGGGTGAGCTGTTTAAGCTCCTCGAGACTGATAGAATTTCCTGCAGGGTTCCAAGTGGCCCAAGCGTTGGTCAGGTGAAGACGAGTTATACGATGAAAAATGGGGACATTTGGTAAGTAAATTGTCCTCGCGTTGAAGATTGACGAGAGGTCCACACAGAGAACGTTGAGGCGGGAGAGGTCGTTGAGTGGGCCTAGGATGGGGTTTTCGCCTATGGGGTGGCAAGGAAAACGCATGTTGAGACACTTGACCCCAGCACACAATGCGAGAATAGATGCCGCTGTGTCCAGACGGATAGAAACATTGAGGCAAAGAGTCTTGACTGTGGTCCGTGCAAAGTCAGGACGATGATCCATGGACATCAAGAACCTCCGTGCCCGGGTATTAGTCGTCAGACACACCGCCCGGTAGAGGTGAGGCTCTAACCTGTGTTGGCTTCATTAGGTATGTCAGTTCCACGCGCTGTCATTACTACGCACCAGACCTTGACTCGCCTTGCCACCACTAGACATGTGTGTGCTGTCTTGCGTGGCACAAGCAAGAATACCATTCGTTCCAGCCCAGTGGGGAGTGTGCGAGGAGCCATAGCGAAAATGGGGGGGCTGTCCTGATCGTTCGCTCTGTCAGCTTTTTTTTTTACTTTGCCTTTCACCGTTCACATGTCCTTCCGTATGGAGCCCCTGTGAATAACCCCTTTTGTTCTACCCAGGCCCTGCGTGAGAGGTTGGCCGTACGTGTCTATTTTCACCTGATCTTTTTGTTTCCTAACACAGGCCCAGGATACAGGGCGAACGGCCACCTTAGGATATGCCCAAACGATCACGTACTGGCATTAACACTACACTTTCCTTATTGAGCGGTGGAGCGAGTCGGCAGTACGTGCTGATTTTGACCTGATCTTTTTATTTCCTGACTCGGGATACAGGGCAGACAGGATATGCTCGAATGATCACGCCGTCTCTGTGTCACTACCATGTTGGTTTAAACCCGATCTTTTTATTCCCTGACTTGGGATACAGGGCAGACGGCCACCTTCAGATATGCTCCAGTGATCACGCTGTTTTCGTGATCACCATCAACACTACATTTTCCCTATTAAACATGGTATGTGTTGATTTAACCTGATCTGTTGATTTCCTGACTCGGGATAGTACAGGGCTGGCGGCCCTTCAGATATGCTCAAATGATATGCAAGGATGGTCATGCTGTCTTTGCACCACAACTGTCCAGAGTACCCTTGCCTGATGAAATGACGGAGCGAACAGTGTAAAGTTTGTTATTCTATTGTTGGTAGCTATACATTGGAATGATGAGTGCTATGTCAATATCGCTGCCATCCACCCTGCTGTCGACCGAAATATCTTGCGTCGGTACCTATAAACTCAAAGGACCCTTAACGGACCGCTCATCCGTCGAGTCATGTGTACACAATAGAGGGGGATATCGAACATGACACAAAGTGATGCTGGCAGGATGAAGTCAAGCTGGTCAATGGTGACGGCACCCTTTGAGTGGACGTGTATTCCTATACAGCCATGTAAGAGGCTGTGTAATTTGCTAGATCTGGATTATAATCCAATTATATTGGGTTATAGCTCGCTTGTTTTTTCAGTGATTAGTATGTGATTCGTGTGGTAAAATCATTGACTGTGTTCACGCGCAAAGACAAACGAAGACATGCATGCTCGCGTCTTCGTTCGTCTTTGCACACAAATGTGCTGAGCGCTGAGCGGGGCAGCATACGGGGTCGATTAGTCGACGAATCCGACGAATCACGACCAACAACTCCAACTCCGCTCAGCCCGTGACGTCAACGAATTCATTACCATTGTCAAGCCAAAGCTGCTGAGCAAGCTGTACGTGCGGAACTGGACAACATTGGTTAGCGTGCCCACGGCCACCCGCACGTGTATAGATGGAGAGGAATATCTCTCTAGGTCGTTGAAGCATTTGGCAAGAATGAATGGACCTAGGACCAACCGCCATCACGTTGTAAGTTGTATGAACTACAAAGTTATGGACAACACTAGGCTGGTTACTGTACAATATTGTCGCACTAGTAGTACGAGTACATCACATTGACATTTGACTGCTCCGAAACCATGCACTAATCGTATCAGCTTGCCTCAAGGTGCGCTTCTGTTGTGCCACGTATCCAGAAACCTTCGTCAGTTCAATTTTGACTAATATCCAGGCCTCCTCTGGCACGACAGGATTCATTTCATTATTACAACAGTTCAAAACCACTATTGTTGACTCACCGTATCTGAACTTGACAGGTGTTACAGATAACGCCGTGATCCAAATAGTGTGTGGCATGCACTATTTCCATGGCAGCCACTACATGGGTGTAGAAGTCCATCACGAGTATCGGGGGTAGGCGATAGAGAACATGGAGGCTCTCCGGTGAGACAATACACATGTCGTCGAGAGTCTTGACTCCCATTTGAGCCAGTGGACGAAGAAACCAGCGTTGCCAGTTGTAACCCGGTTGGTTTTTGTCGAGATCTTTCAAGAAGTCGGACAGTGCAGGATAATGCAAGCAAGAATATGTTGTTATCTCAACGTCGGAGAGAATCTCAGTGGCAGTCATCGTATATTGCCTCAGTTTGATCTAGCTATGTGTATTAATTATCTTCGTATCGGTGCTCTCAGCTTCAGAATGCAGATTCGGTTTAAGATCATACTGTTTTAGTGAACGGCCATCAGAACACGAGTGTTTGATAAGTTACGGTTTGTCTCCATTTTTCCAACGAATAACTTGTCTATTTTCTTCCAACGGCCATCTTTCCATTTGACCATACCAATATCTAACCTTGACGACCCTGCCTCCTTAGGTCCAGGTCAATGCTACTTAGACGTCGTGCTCACATCACTTCCGGACCACCGCTCACTGCCAACGGGTTTGCTGTTCACTACCGTAACCCACAGTCCCTTGTAGTCACTAGCCACCCCTAGTTTGAAACAGTCATAGCAGCTGTCGCTGACTGTAAATCAGGCTTCTGGGGTGGGGAGGTATGGAATTCATCTAGGTATCTCGGCTTGACAACCGCAACCAGGAATTGGAGTGGCCAATCTCATTAGGGGCAGGTCAAGTGATGTTAATGTTACGTCAGTGTTGTCTTTCAACTGGGTTTTTTGACTTAGGTTGATCGCGCGTACCGACGTCATCGCTGTCCTTGCCGTGTACACAGAAGCTTGTCCGACTGTCACGTACAGCCTTCCATGTTCGGACACCGAACCTGCAGATTTAGTTTGAGATCGTACTAATCTGGTGGACGGCCATCAGAACACGAGTGTTTGGCGAGTTACGGTTTGTCTTCATTTTTCCAACGAATAACATTTTTTATTTCTGGGGAGAAACTGGAACTCAGTCATGAAGAAAGTGACGCCATAGGTTCCAGTCGCTCAGGGATATCATGTGCCCTTGACGAACAGGGTCAGGGCCTGAGGTTCATTTTTGGTAAGAAAAACGAGATTGCAGGTCCTGCCAGTGGTACCGCCATATTTTTTCAGTCACACCTTGTACAAGCTCTGGAGAAGTCTCTACATACTGGGTTAATCGGGGATTTTTACAAGCCCGTCAAGACTTCCAAGGATTGCCTGCGGCGAACCGCATCGACTGTGCTGACTAAGCTTCCCCGAAACAGCAGTGGATGGGCCGACCTCCGCACTAGGTTCCGGACAACGGTAGCCAGGAAGAATTGGGTGAAGGCAGGTGACCGTATTCGACTGACTCTCAGTCGACTACGCGTTTTCGTACTCATATACATGGATCTAGCTTCTCCATCGAATGGCTGCCTCGCAAAGTCATTGCAACCCACAGGCAGGGCCAAGAAGCTCGGGTCGCTGCACGTAACACCACCTTCGCGTCTCCTTCACGCAAGGTGTTTTTCCCCCTAGTGGTAAACAGCCGAAGCCACTGGCTGCGCTCCGCTCGAATCCTTTAGAAGAGCAATTCGACCTTTCTATACCATCACTCTCAGAGGCTCTCCCAGGCAAATTTACCTTACCCTCATTACTTCCCGGCCTGATGTAGTGGGTTAAGGAGACCTTGGGTCAAGATGCCACACCAGCCGCAATCCAGGTGCTTTCTTGTGAGTGAGACGGGTTCCGGCAACTCGATGGCGTATCTTTTACCACTCCTTCAGGACTTGAAACGTACCGAACTCGATGGTTCTGGTTCTCCCCGCAAGTCTTCACCGCAACTTTTAACCCCCGCGCTTTGGTACTGGCGCTGACTTACGGATTGTCGTGACTAGCTGGTTTGCGAAAAAGCTCTCGCACACCAAGCTTCGCATACTATGTGCCTCTCGAGCGAACATGCAAAATACCACCAGGATTGATCGAACTGCTTCAAAGACGAAGACGCCATGTATATTGTATTCGACAACAGCGACACCGGTGACGCGACGGTTGGTGGCGGGGGGTCGTTCGTCCCACGGGGTTGACGTGTCGGAACCGGAAGTTCTGGGTAGATGAGCCTGAAATGGGCCTAGAAGACGTCGAATGGGTTACTATCGATGAAGCGGATGTACTATTCGGTATGTTTGATATCATTTACTCCACACATTCCAACTGAATTATTGAATGCCTAGATGCCGACTTCGAGGCATCAACACGATAGCTGTTGGCTGATATCGCTGCGGCAAAGGGACAGCCCGTATCCACTCTTCCCGTCTCCCCCGTCTCACTCAATGAGATACGGCCGACCCCTGAATCCCCACAACCAACATCATATCCATTCCATCTGCTGCTTACGAGCGCTACGATTCCAAATTCACTCAGTAATTATCTGTCTACATATCATCCTTCGCTAATCCATCTGGCGTCCCCGAAACTTCACCACCTGCCCAGTGCTCTACAAACAGAGCATGCCGAATGGACGGGCAGGAATAAGGATGTGGATAATGAGCGCCGCATCTGGCGCGTATGGGCTGATGATGCTCTCACACACTCGAAGAGTGCTCTCCCCGCAGGCAGTCCGGTCAAACCTTCTAAAATTATCGTATTCTGTGACAAGAGAAGTGAAGTGGAACAGCTCACGGAATCGGTAGTTGCGGTGTTGCTTGTGTTGCGTTAACGGGTGACGGGAACGCTCGCAAGAGGGGAATAATCGCCACTTGGACGGCTTCTTGACACATCTCCAATGACATCAGGGCCTCGGCTTTAGCCCTGAGACGAGGCATATTTTCATTGTAGACGAATCGCGGAACATGATTGATTTCCTGCATCGTGCCGGGGAATCTCGCAAGGTCGTTGTGTTTGGGCGCGCAGAAGGACGTGGGAGTGGTCGGACAGAAGAAATGGGAAAGAAGATTCAGGCGCTGGCATAGGCCTTGGACCTTTGTATACACTTCATGCTAATAACGATCATCCCGTTCACCTCTTGGTCACCCTTCTTAGCAGTGCGCGATGGGTCCAAATGTGCGAATATCCGCCGATCAGGCCCATAGGGCAGCATCGGGAAAGAGCTCACATGGTCTAGGCTTACAGGTAGCGTACATAGCAATTTAGATACTCGGACTTGCCACCTGCACTACGTAGAGCCAATAGTCATCATGCTCACTACTATGTACTCTATGCACAGCCATAATGTGTGTCGCTATTGAAATATGCAGCTGCAGCATCACAGCTCACCTATCCGACTTTCTGTTGAATGGCTCATGATTATAGTCCGAGCCTCCCTCCTCCTGCTGCCGCCACGGTTGAATGAAGATTATTTCGTTATTATTAAAGCTCACTAGCTCTCTGCGTGCGTCAGTAGTATCGCCAGTCCTATCGGATCTCCGTAGTTTCCTCTCATTTCCTCCCTGTGGATCACAGCATTAGAATCGACTCTGAGTCAACTTTCGAGTTGCTTGCAACACTTACATCTTCAAAGAGATCCGTTGGCGATTCCGATCGTGCTCGCTTGACATGGGAACCTACTTCCGGATCGCTCTGTTATCGTGTTTGCATTCGGTTGAAACCTAGAGGGAGTTGAACTCTAGTACTTACCTTGGATCCATCATCCGAGTCCAGGTCACTCCAAAGATATGGTTTTGCTAACGTCTTGCTGACCCAGGAGCTGGGATCTTGTGCTTGCCGGAGAATGAGGGCTTCCCGAATGGTGGGATCATCACTGGGGTCGATGTCCATCACACTGGCATTCTCTGAGTCCCAAAAGTATCCAAGGAGGATTTCCGCGGCGCCTGCATTGAAAGAAGATGATCGTGAGCTGTGAGAGGTCCAGGAATAGCGGCTCCGGGGAAAAGGACGATCAGCGGGTTCGCGTGTATCATCTTTGTTTTCCTCCACTTGAGGTTGCTCAGTATCACGGCCAGACATGTTGGGTACGTCCGAGACTCAAGCAAGTTTTTGAAGTCCCTTCTGCTAAGCACTGGCGTGTGGTGATCGTCCATCCGGGGTATGTATCACTTACGTTGAGTGTACAAACCTTCGGCCCTAACTTCAGTTCCAGGAACCTGGCTCCGAAATACGGAGCAAATGATCACCGACAATTCCTGATGTATGTAAGAGGTATTTTCGCCCTTGCACCCAAACCTTACTACCCCTGTGTGAGGGACCCCGGGCTGGACAGCGTGATTCACCGGCGGCAATCAAACGCGTTCAGACCAAACACACTTGGGTCCAACGCGCTCTCTGGCACTGCTTCCCTTGAGTAGTAGGTGATACTACATGGATATCGGCACACTTCCTCACTGTCGTCTTCACGGGCCTGCCCGTTCCGCTGACGAGTAGACACTCCAAATGTGGTGCACGGTCATGTGAACAAACATTCACATCTAGCAATGTCCTTCACCGCCATCGTCACGGCTCAAGCCGTGCCCACTATGAGCAGGATTCTGCTGTCCGAGCCAACCTTATCCGCGGATGTCTACTGCTACTAGTGCATAAGACTAGTACATGATACGACAACTGACAAATCAGCTTCCAGGAAAGCAAAATTGGACCAGGTAAACGTTGCTGAACTCAACTTCAACATGTCGTGTCTCACCTCCTGAGTCAGTGAGGTGGCCGCATGGAAGTCATCACCATCAACCAAGATCACTGGATAATGCCTTATTGAGGCCGAGTGACCGTGTGTTTCTGAACTATATCTATCTTTTCATTTGCGCTAACGATCTCTCCGGTGTCAGAGACCCTGCAAGGAATGCTTTCCGCACGAATAGCCACAAACACTGCCAGTGCCAGTGTCTTCGACGCCAAACGTCTCATCAGTCATATAAAC
>JBBPNN010001249.1:0-10942 GCA_038090935.1 Hortiboletus campestris
AATGCCCTCGACAATCGCAAGACGGAAAACGCCGCTCACACACGCCATCAACGTCAGCCTGATATCAACTTACTTCAACGTTTACAGAACGTTAGCTTGACTTGGGCGTGTAGGTGCGTTATGTCGGACTTGCAATTGCAATGTATGTGGCGACCTTTCATATAAATCTTTCAGACTGCTCATGGGAGAGAATAGTCTTTCAGGATTAGGTATGTCTCCAGGCTGTCTCGAAGATCGATCACGAATCGTCTCTGATAGAGTCCGGCTACGGCGTTTTCTACATGTCTGAATTGGTGAGTCCTTTCCTTCACATCGAATCCCGGCTGAATTCGATCTAGGCGTGAGTGTGTGATTCCTGACAGTAACCTGCAAGAGTGATTCACAATGACATCTGATTCTGCGAGATAGCAGATGTGTGTTTGCACACCTTCATCGCTTGAGATATACTGATCAAACACTTCCTCTCAGGTATAATCTTTCCCCAGATTCTCGTATAAACAAAAGTGATCTGCACTGTGGCAATGGACGGTTTGTAACCCTTGGCTGCTTTGCAGGTGTCAACTCAATGACGCACGTATAGGGACGATGATTATCCGTGTCTCCGTTATGTTCAATCAACCAAAAAGAACAGGATGTGTCCTATCTTTTCTGTACTCTGTGGTCATGGTCAATACTGTTGTCTTCATCTTCTTATGGTACGGCCCTCGTAGCGGCCTCGTCAGTACGTATCCTGAGCACACTCTGTGACTTTGTAGTGACGACTTCGTGCAATCAGTCACGAGTATTCCACTTCTCGGTGCATCCATTTGCAACGCCCAGTATCCCCGCAGCGAAATCATTTCCATTTACGAAGGTATCCCAAGGGTGCTATTCGACATTCTGTTGATGGCTCTGGTAATATATCGCTTCACCATGCACTCCATCGAAACACGGAGAATGATGGGGGAACAAAGAATCAATAAATACATGATGCTGCTACTAGAGCACAGCGCACTCTACTTTCTCTTGTGCGGGAGGCTCTCCTCTCAGAATCGTTGTGCTGAACGCTGACGTGACAGTGACGTCAATCCTTAGGCACTTCGCTTACGAGGGACTTGCTACGTGGATGGTGCTGTCGTCTCCGGTCAGTAAATCCCTGTATGATGAATTGCCTTGACAAATACCAATATCCGTGTGGGTGTTGTATATGCCGCTTGCCACCCTATACATCAACACCGTTCCGTTCATGATTTACCCCCGACTTGTGCTTGGTATGAAGGGCTTTCGGGCCGCATCGGGTGGATTGTATGTTGGCAGCGAAGGTTCTAGATACCTGCATTCGAACAGCCAACCTAGATGGTTGAATGGTCCCGCAGTCGATTGTGGGGTGTAAGACCTGTCCGGGTTGATGTTCCCGACTGCATCCTTACGTACAAGAGAATATAGTTGCTGGAGTCGGGTGAAAAGGCTTTCAGTGGGTTAGTCCCTTGCATGTCTTCACCATGTCACTCACTCTGCTTCTCAGGAAAACCACGTTGATGTCATGAAGTAGATCGTGCTAGGAAGATCAAGTCGAAAGAGTGCAGCATTGCAGAATCAGAACATTAACTTGTGTAGTATATTTAACCAAACCAACCAATAGCAGACTCATAGCCTGACAAGAAATGAGACGTGTTTGCTGCAGAATATCTCAAATACATAAGAACGTTCGGAGTACTCGTCTTGTTTTCCTCCACCCCAGAGGATACCAATCCGACTAGTAATACCTCCGTCCAGCGCTACGACGCTACGAAAGGATAAGTCCAATGGTGGGGAAATTTAGTCGTGCCAAGGTGGTGCACCCGAGAAAGACCGCTCGTACAGGTTGTAGTGCTTATCGTGGCCGAGCGCACACGAATAGATATGGGTTCTAGGAAGACCAGCAATGTGAGAAAAGGTACGAGTGAAGCCAATTGCGGGTTGTTCGTGGTTTGGGTGGGGAATCAATTAATCACATTCCAGAGGCAAGAGCGAGTACGACAAATGGAAGGTGTTCACGATAATTAAAATTACTGGACGACTCACGGAGCTCAGAATGAAGTGTTGTACAACAAGGTATGCTGAATTGTTCGTAGACCAGATACGATATAAGTTGACAGCCCGAGATTCGGCAGGACCCAGTGCCGTTTCCATAGAAATTTACTGCATGGGTATCTCAGAAGTTATCCTGGGGCCAGATCCGTTGTAACTTCCTCATTCAATGAGGCTGGATATCCGGCGTGGGGGATAGAGATTTTGGGTTCGTGCGACATCGCCCTCGCTTGTGTTCGGCTCGGAAGGTAGGGTTCAGAGACATTTTTTGAGTCTCACAAGTGCAGGATCGCAACCCAGTCATGCAGGAATGTTCAGTCAAAAAGCAGAGCGCAGAATTAGTTATACGGAAGGCATTGATACACCAGGGGGCCAAAGAGACATCTCGACTGTTCATGCCTACTCCTTGCTTTGCTCTCTAAATTGTTTTGCCCACTATATTCTCGGTGAGTCGTCGAGGACAAGGAGTAAGGCGAACTTTCGTACCAACATCGAAGGTATTGGACGATCGGGAAGAATGTGCCGGGTCTGTCCGCATGCTAGCATGAGCACCAAATCTGGTAACGAAAAATACTTCATCACCTCCCGCTCTGCGCTGACAGACCACACGCCGTATGCAATGGCAAGGATGCCAGTCATGGTAATTGCCGTGTTGCTTGCCCAATTTGCAGGACGAGTCCACCATCCACCTGTGGCTTACTGTCACTACAGGAAGTAATGGCAAGCGTTTCCAACGCACCTGCTGGCGACCATACATGTTTTGGGTACGGGTAACGCGCTCCACCACCCTGTGTAAGCCAGTTAGACCTGGCGAGCAACGATTTGGCGTTTAGAAACGTACCATGATCGATCAGATGCCGTTCAAAGAATGCGTTACAAAGCCACGGTTTTGGGGATGAGAATGAAAAAGAAACCCTAACCCCAAGCCACATTTCCTCACAGCATTCGGATTATGTCAGGCTACGCCCTTCCCACCTTTATCTCGAGCTGGGCTTGTTGCCGCACGCAGCCACAGCCTGAGAGCGTGAACATATTGACATATCGATCTCCTCGTTACTAACACTCTTCCGAGGTTTTTGACGTTAGAACCATTTCACAACCTCTAATAGGCACAAGGATGCCCCGTGCTTGCTTTCGAACCTTATCATAGGGCCACCCTGGTATCTTCATCCATTGCCAGAATTGGTTCCCCGCGGAAGTCTGATCTTGATGTCCATCAGGTTTGTGGGCGGGTTGCCATGTTCTGACGGAGCGATGTGAACAGCTCATGCGCAGTAGTCCACATGTCACCCTGCATTCTGTTCCACTGATTCCTGATTCCTGTCTGACCGTTGCCTGGGTTATAATACTCGTGCATCGCTACGGGAGTGGCAGCGTTTTTATTGGTCTTATTATACATTTTCTGTCTTCAGGCAACCAGGTGACTGCCGTGCGAGATTATCGCGGTGGAGGATCTCTTCGATTGCGCCCGGATCATGAATAGTCTAATAGCCGAAATTAGGCGTAAGTCGCTGATAAGTATTCACGAAAGCAACCTTGTACTCATCCGCGGTCCAAGCTGCCATAGTCTTTGTCTTCAACGAGTTACAATCCGAAACTCATGAAAATCTCGTGTTTGCAACAATCCAAGATCGCATCACGGAGAAAAACCACCAAAGCCTAGCGAATTCACTATAAAATCCTCGCCCAGCGCGGCATCACAGTCATCAGTCATGTGGCTGTCGACTTAACTTCTTTTCGCCAGGAGTTGCCGCCGAAATGGAACAAACAGGAATAGACCACATAGCTTCTTTCCACGACAGTTTGTCGTGACAATTTGGACATGGGCGTCCGCGTCAATGAGCCGCCCTCGTTCTTATAACTGGAAGTCGTTCAGCGATAAGGACGACTTTCTAACCTTCCCACGTCTTGAGTGTCAGTATGTCTTCCGTGGTGGCTACCCTTGAGACTTTGCAATTGTTGGATTACATCTGCAGTGAGTGTGGATCGTATGAGGGGATGAGCTTTTATTTCCTTACTAATCTACTATCTGTGCAGTTGCTGCTACCGCAGCGGTTTGTTTTGATTACAGTAGGCATGTCGATTTATGTCTTTTGCAGTCGTTGATCCTTTTCTCAGCTCTCACCTTCACACGTGAGGTATGTACAGTTGGTATTCTATTTCTAGCCTTTCTCTAACCGATACATAGGTAGAGCTCATATGGGTATGGTGAAATATTCTTTTCTTTGAAAGGATATGCGTCAACTCTCTTTAGATGAAGCCCTGGTCCTTGATGTCTACGCTTTTCGTAGTGGTAATGTGAACGAATGACTCAGATGTCGCTCTGAATTGACCCACATCATTACGCTAGGCGCGTTATGTCGGACTTGTACTCGTAATGTATGTCGCGACCTTTATACGGATTTTTCAGATTGCTCATGGAAGAAATTAGTCTTTCAGGATTAGGTATGTCTCCCGGCTGTGTCGAAGATTGATCGTGAATCGTCCCTGATAGGGTCGGGCAATGGTATTTTCTACATGTCTGAATTTGTGAGTCCTTTGTTTCACAATTGAACCATGATTGAGTTCAGTCTAGGCGTGAGTCTGATCCCTAATAGTTACCTGGAAGAGTGATTGATAATGATATCTGATTCTGCAAAACATTAGATGTATGGTTGCACATCATTATCATCATCAAGACATACTATTAAAAAACTACTCTCAGGTGCAGTTATGGTCCAGATTCTCATGTGGACCAGACTGTTCTACACGGTGGTGGTGGACGGTTCGTATTCATGGTGACTTTGAGATTGCTAGCTTCATGACCTCTATAGTGATCATGATTCTCCGCGTTTCAGTCATGTTCAATCAACCAAAAAGAACAAGACTGATCCTATCATTTCTATACTCCCTAGTCACTGTCAATAGTATTGTCTTCTCCATCGCATGGGAAGGCCCTCATAGCGGTCTCGTCGGTACGTATCCCGAACACGCACAGTGGCTTTGTGGTAACTTTGTCACGGTTGTGTCATCAGTCACGGCCGAACCTGTCATTGGTGGAACCTATTGTAACGTCCAGCCCGGCCGCAGCGAAATCCCCACCGTTTACGATGGTATCCCAAGGGGGCTATTCGATATTCTGCTGCTCGTTCTTGCAATCTATCGCTTCACCATAATCGCCATCGAAACACGGAGAATGATGGGGAGACAGAAGATCAACAAATACATGACGCTACTGCTAGAGCACAGTATAGTATATTTTTTCTTGTACTGGAGGTTTCTCCCCGGGGATCATCACCGAACGCTGACAGCAACCATTAGGAACTTCTCGTACGAGGCACTCATGATGGGAGTGTTGCTGTCCCCGTCTCAGGTGAGTAAATCGCTATATACTTGGAATGATTCCAACGCCCGTGTAGGTGCTGTATGGCTTGCTCGTCACGCTATATGTGAATTCCGTCCCGTTCATGATTTACCCCCGCCTTGTACTTAGTATGAGGGGTTATCGGGAGGCGTCGGGTGGGTTGTATGTCGGCAACGAAGGTTCTGGATACCTGCGTTCGCATGGCCACTCTAAATCGTTGAGTATCCCCGTGACCGATAGTGGAGAGTACGAGCTGTCGGAAGGGACATCTTCGGTGATTTCTCCGGGAGCAAGAGGACAGAACCACTAGAGTCGGGGAAATAGGAGCCTTGGCAGTGTTTTTTATCCATGCCTTTACGCCCTTTACTTTGTTTCCTAGGAAGATCTCGTCAATGTCAATTTTGTATGAATTAAATTAGGTTCGCTGGCTGAGCGGACCACGTCGAAAGGAGACAAAGCAGATCATTAATTTAGCCTATGGCGTTATGTAACCATGTAGATCGGACAATAAACTCCTGACGAGAGGAGACAGATTAGCTTCTGCATATCTCCTCTGAAGTGTTTCTTCCCCCTCCGTCCCAACTTCATGTGAGAGTGCGTTGTGAGAAAATTGTAGGGACACCTTCAGCACACCCTTCAGTTTCTTGCCATCACGCAATGAACCAGGGTAGACACATACGTCGATCAACCAGGGTTCATACCCATTTTGTGCCTGTTTTGCATGAGTTGGAGCTAAGGACCATTTCGTTTTCAAAGCTTAAGGAAGAAGTTCATCGTCATGGCTTACGACCTCCCTGCAATACAGTCGCTTTCCGAAAGAGGTCGAGACCATCCCGCGCGCGCAACCGCAGATAGGTCGGTACACTGGTGGTATGTGATGAGAAGGGTTTTCCTGCTCTGCTTGGTGAATTTTGTGTCTTGTGGAAGACTCGTCGGGTAATAAGGTTGGGAGGAGTGAAGTGTTTCGTGGAGGGTGCACCCCGCCAAATGTACTTGTACCTGATAATCAGCACGTTCAGGTCTGTACGAGTTCGCAAGGCAATCATGAAACGTTTCAGGTTCCGCTCCTTATCATCGCAGATGGGAACGGTCCTTTGAAGCTATAGACAAAGTCACCAGTCTTCCTCTGTTTCCTTGCCTGTAATTATGGACGCTAGTACCACACTCACTCTTCCGTCATGTTGGGACATTTGTTGCAGCATCTATCCTAGAAACGGGACCCAAAATGTTAGCTTCACCGTCCAAGCTTTACTGTAATAGGAACTCCAACACATTGGGCGCATGTTACAGTTAGGTACGCCTCTGCACCTCTCTTTCCAGCAGGAAGCTCTCGAACGTACGACTGCCAGTAGTACGCATGATCGTATTTGTCGATCGTGGGGGACAAATTTTGTTGCGATACGGTAAAGAACGCAGTGGAGCCAGCGGGAGATCTGAGGCCTTTACGCCAGTGAATACTATGTAGTAGCTTTCAGGGGAGCTGTGAGATGACGCTTTGACTCTCACCGGCCGGGGCTTGTCGACGCGGCTGTGTTCACGATGGATTGTACGTGTTTGTTACATGCTCTTCGAAGCCTTCCAAACCGCGACTTGCTCGAGATACTTTGCAAATCCATGTATCAAGCCAATAACGTGGATTACTCCACCTCGTACGTGCAAAGGCAAAGATTCGCACTGCCAAGGACTCAGGTGCAAGGCATCCATGTTTTTCGGTCTGGAGCACACAAGGAAGGATTCTTCTGGAGATAACCACGACGTAAACCTGGCAAGACGGACTGGGATCATTCTGAGACCAATCCGGTCTCAAGATCATATCTTTAGTATCCATTTTGAAACAACTTCCTTTGGTGGTCACACGCTAAACCAATTCCTTCGGTTTCCCACATTCGGCTGTGATGACTCGCAGTGAGGCGCCGAACATCAGCCCCGATACAGCTACTAAAGATTGCAGATAAAAGTAGGGAGTTTTCCGCACAGCAGCCATTACTCTCCTCTATTCGCAGCGACCTGCATGGCTTCAACCCGCACAGGCATTGCCCACCAACCGCGCGGGCAAACAACAATCGAATATCTACCTCTAGAAGAAGTGAGAGTGAAAGCTTGGGTAGTGGATGGTACGTCGTTGGCAAAATGCTCTTATCGTGAGGACTTGTCTTCTGGAACTCGGACACTCACGCCCATCGATATAGTATCTTCCCGCATTGTTCTCACCCAGACGTTTTTCAATCCGTCGCATGAACCTACGGGAAGGGCAAAGTATGTCTTCCCACTCCCGGCGAACGCTGCGGTCTGCGCATTTGAGCTCCAAATGGAAGATGGATCGGTCATCGTTGGGGAGGTAAAGGAGAAGGAAGAGGCCGCGCTCACGTTCACTCGTGCAGTAGAGCAAGGAAAGACGGCGGCGCTCGTTGAGAGGGTGACAGACGATAGTAAGCCAAATCGACCATATGATAAACGCTGATGTAGATGCATTCTTATCCACGCAGTATTCACAATCTCAGTCGGATCTATTCCTGCCACCACGAGGGTGATGGCGCACTTGACGGTATGCATTGAGCCTGTATTCGCTCTTACCTGAAAAACTGACGACTTTCATGTAGTTTGTCATGGACCTCTTGGATGAAGGCCTGCGAGACCACGTACGACTGCAGCTCCCGATGTACATTGCTAAACGCTATGGGACGCCACCTGCAGCCATGCACAACACCTCTGCTGCCGATTCTCGCACCCGGGTTCATATCAGCGTTGACATCCAGACGAGCGATGTCATATATGATATCAATAGCCCTACACATTCCATCGCACTCCGACGCTATAAGGGGCGTTCTCATGGGAAGTCGCAGCGGCGTATGTCTGCAGTCTGGAAGTCATCCGAGTTCTTGACCAGCGATTTCGTAATCAGGATATATGCCGAGGGATTGGATAAGCCCAGATGCTTTGCGGAGGTGCTTGGTGCGAGGAGAGATGGGGACAGGGAGGGTTCTACCATCGCAATGCAACTGACCCTTGTTCCCAAGTTCCAAGCCCCCAAGATTCCCTCACAGGAATATATTTTCATCATTGATCGATCCTACAGTATGATCGGTGACTCGATCGAGACGGCCAAGCGAACCTTGGCCATGTTACTTCGTCTCCTGCCCAGCACGCAGACTACATTCAATATTTTCAGCTTTGGAAGCATAGTTAATAGCTTCTGGCGGAATAGCCGTGGCCTTGATCAAACAACCTTGGCTGAAGCGGTATGTTTTTTTTCTGCCTAAATGTCGTTATTTGACATGCGGTCGCAGACATCACACGTTGCAAGCATGGACGCTGATTACCCTGGAACAGAAATTCCCAACGCCCTTCAGGCAGCATTCAACTCGCGTATGCTTGATCGTCCAGCAGTTGTGTTCTTACTTACGGATGGCCAAATCCATGTACGTAGCAACGCTTCTAAAACTCCTTGTTCTGAAAGTAATTTCATTCTAGGGGAATGAAGAACTGGACCCCTGGGTGGTCATTTCCAACGCTGTTCGAAATTCACCACCCCAGGCGCCAGTGCGCTTGTTCGTTCTTGGCATCGGGACTGGAGTATCCTCTGACGTATGCTATCATCTCGCACGGGAGGGTAATGGAGAGTATCTCTTTGCGCTTTCCGCAGAAGACATTTCTGGAAAATGCGCTCGACTTTTGAATGCTGGGCGCTCGAAAAATATAGAACGCATTGATATCGATTGGGGGTACGATGCCTCGAGTTTCCGAGCTAGTTTCTCGCCAAACCTCCCTGAAACTGTCCCAGCACTCGCCACTCCGCCCCCCGTACAACAAGCTCCTCATTCGTTGACAAAGATTTTCTCTGGCATCCGCTTTACGGTCTTCGCGATTACATCATTTAGGACTGTCCCGACCTCTGTTAGGTTGATTACTAAACTGGAAGGAGTTCCCGAGCCACAAGAGTTGATTGTGGATGTAACGAAGGTGAAACCATTCCGTGACACCAACGATCATTCAATCGTTCCCATCGTGCATACGCTGGCTGCACGAAAGCTCGTCATGGAATTGGATGACGCAATTGGACCTCTCCCTACTCCTGCTTCAAGCGATGCTCTCCTAGTCTCCGACGACGACTTGCGGAGAGCCGGCATCATTAGACTGGGGTTAACGTATCAGCTTGTGAGCAAGCACACGTCCTTTGTCGCAGTCCAAAAAGGGGATGAACGGATAAGGAATAGGGGGCGTGGAAGTGGTAGCATGGCCTGGGCTAGATCTAGACTTCGGAAGACCAACCTGGACACCCAAGAGGATAACCCAGCCGAGGCCCCCAGTTTTCTCGAGGATCTCGTCAGTGGTGTGGCTTCCGTCATCACGTCCGTCTTTGGCCTTTTTAGCAGTCCAGTGATATCGACAAGTACGAACACAACTTCTAGTTCTCGTTCTTATCATCGAGCGAGGTTCCCTGGCACATACGGTGGGTCCGATTCTGGCATGAGCGAGAGCAGCAGAGGTCGTGGACGTAAACGTACCTCTAATCCGCCACAGGGACGGAGCCCTCACCACAGCACCGACACTTTCACCACTCTGAGCTCCCTTGAAGGATCCTCTTGCAGCTCCTGTTGGACGTCCTCTCGCTCCCCGAGTCCCCTCCCTCGGTTCCGTGACCCAATCGAACGCGCTCCCTCACCCGAGTTCCTCACAAACACTCCGCGTCCTGCTACCAGCAGCGGCATAGCGCCACATCAGAGCGTCCCGACTAAACGTGTCCCCGTTTCGCAAGAGGTGTATGATCTCTTTCAACAAATGGATGTGGACGGTTCATTTACGGCCTCACCTCTTCTCACTCGACTCGTTGGGGACACAGTACTGAGAAAGGCAGACGACCTTGGGATCGACAAGAAGATATGGGCGACCGTCGTCGTTGCGGCATACATGAAGATACACCTACAAGGGGAGCCAGACCTCTTGGAATTGCTGTCGGAGAAGGCGAAGGAGTTCGTGGAGGCGTTTAGGGGGCCAACGAGAGATGGAGCAAGGAGTTTTGACCAGATGGTCCGAGAGGCGGCCAAGATGCTGAAACCATAAGGTCATCTCGGTGGGCAGGATTGTGACGTTCTGGCAGTGCTTCAGTCTTCTTGTAATTGTACTGTGTGCTGGTGGTGATGACAAGGTTGTTCGATATTGCTCTTGCTCGTGTACCAGTGACCGACTCCTATGGATTCCAGCGCATGTAACCGTGTTTGTCGTGACCCCTGAACTTGCCAGTAGCATCGGATGCCATTCCGGTATGATAGTTGGTGCCAACTACTAGAATTCGAAAGACCCGTCCTGCTTACCGTCTTGAGCCTGAGCCAGAACATGTCCAGCAAGACAGTCGACAGAACGAGCAGACGGGTGGTCAGCATCACGTCCCCACTACCACCAACGAACCCATCGACTCGTCCGAATATACGTGTCTTTATTCCACTACCGGCGTAGCCGTCGAGGGGGCAAGGCAGCGCCAAGCTAGCAACAGTTCTCATCCCCTGGTTGACAGCTAGTATCCACAAGCTGACATGTCGGCATACATACAGG
>JBBPNN010001250.1:0-10941 GCA_038090935.1 Hortiboletus campestris
TTGAACCGGGGTTGGACAGGGTGCGCGAGAAGCTATACTTGGCTTCCAGGCGTCGAACGACACGGGAGGAAGATATTGCGTACTCGTTGTTTGGCATCTTCAAAGTCCCGATCCCGGTGATATATGGCGAGGGCAGTCAAGCAGTCGGTCGCCTCCTGGAGTATATCCTAACACGATCGGATAATGTCACCCTTCTCGCTTGGACTGGAAAAAACTCTGGTAGTCACCACACCTACCTCCCTGCGGATTTGACTGTGTACAACGAAATTGTGCCAGCACACGTTCCACGACCAATGGAGGCAGCTGAGATGGATGGCATGGTTATGGCGCTGCGCTCATCGTTGCCTGACTTTTCCCTGCCTGCAGCTTTGTATCAGCAGCTCAACAATCTCCCCGCACTATCGCTCGATGCTGGCCGGCTCCGACTTCCTGGGATTGTATTCCCCCTCGCCAACCTCGTCCCCCTCTCGGAATCACATTCCTACTCTGATCTCGCTGTTTATCGTGGGACGTCACCCATGCTCGGAGATGTCGAGATCAAGACCACGGCCGACTTGTTGGGGATGGAGAGTTTACTCATCGTTCATCCCTGGATCAGTGCCCTTCTCGACCACGATTTCTTGCGTGGTATAGCTCAATTCGATCCTGCCACGCGTGCACTACGGCTGGTCGTCCGGCTCAGGCAGCCGTTTGGGGCACTGTTGCTTGCACCGCTGACACGTGTGCAATATAGACGGGTTGCGACGGATAGCTTGATCATGGTTCGAGTTCGCGAGGAGACCTCGTTGACTGAATTGATGGATGGCATCCGTACGGTCTACATACAGTAGATGTAGATTGATGAATTGGGACCTTTGACGACGTATTATTACAGTATGTTGTATCCCACCTTTGCAACATTCGAACAGTTACCTTTGTCCTCTCGTTTTTGTTTTTGTTCTGTGCCGTGTTTTCACGTGGTACGGGCATGGCGACGACGGAAAGCGGGGAACGGTACCAGCACCACCTGCGTCGTGGGCGACCAGATGAGAGACCGGCATTCGAGGATAGAGACAGAAAATGATCCGACCATGTGAGAGAAAGATGCAGGGACACGCGCGAGTGTGATGGGGAACGAGGGTGGGACTGAGATCTGAGTGGACAAGTTCCGCCGCCACCGCCGACAAGAGGGCATTGGGACGGCCGCGACCGACAGGTTGGGTTCCCACTCTCGCCACCGCCTTCGCGAAGGGATAGGATGGGGGTAGGACCTTGGCGTTTCCTTCGCGCGCGATTGACGGATCCGTATCCGCCTTCACCGGGTGGCGACGATCGAGGGTACCCACCACCACCGAGGGAGTTTGACCGTGGGCGGTGCGGTGCAGGAGACGGTATGGGAAGGGTGTTGCAGGAGGCAGAAGGGACGATCGGAGGTATGTTCCTCCTCTGCCTCCGCATACGAGTTGAAGTGGGGTGATGTTTCAGGAGGGGTGGATCCGAGCGTTGAACGTTGATGTCTCGGATGCTTGCTAACGGACGGTTATTGGATGTTCTGTTTTTCTTTGTGTTTGATCACTGCTTTTCGTTTTTGAGTAATCATCAAGGGTGGGCAAAGCGTTCATTTTGGCCAGAGCAAGCGCCCAGGACACTAAATGATTGTGGGTGTGTGAATTGATTCGATAATGACACACCAGGCGACAACGGCGTGCATACCTGTAATAAACGACCACCGACCCTCATTCCCTCTGTCTGATACCTAGCCGGGCATGTTTCCCAATGTACGTAGCATGCGAAGGAATGGTGAGCACTGGTGGGGCGATTGAAAGGACGATGCTGACGAGAACACAAGAGTCCAGCGAAAACGATCCCTCTTCCAGTATCGTTGAACGAACAGGAGCAAAACCGATCGTAATCGAAGGTTGAGACAAAATATTTTCCGTCGCGGTCCTCGTTGATGGGAAGCACGTCGTGAGCGGCGGCGGCGAAGGGAAGATTCGACGTTGGCGCATAGAGGATGGCAAGGAGGTGGGGACGCCAATGGATGCAGGGAGTGGTGTTCTCAACATCGCAGTGTCACGAGATGGAATGTTGATCGTCAGGTGATAGTGTGGAATGCGGAGAGTCACCCAAAACTTGAAAGTGACCGTGTTCGGAGCACACTGCGTCTCGCCAGACGCGACGAAGATCGCGACTGGATCAGCTGACCGCACTGCTTGCGTTTGGTCCCTGTCGACTGGCGAGCTGGCCCCTTCAAACACGACTTCTGGGTGGTCGCAGCAAAGTTTTCATTCGATGGACGCCTCATCGCCACTGCCACACAGGATCGTGACTCTGTTCAGGTCTATGACAGTCGGAATGGCAGCCTCCTCGTCGAGTTCCGAGTCAAAGTCTCATCGTGGTTGAACTACTCCCTCGCCTGGGCCAGTGATAGCAAGCAGACCAATCCCACTGGTGCCAGAGATATGGCAAGTAACTTCAAGTTTACAGAATCACCACCTGAATGGACACAGATGTGCGTAAAGAAAAGTGATGTTGAGCGGTTCTGGGACCCCTTTCAGGTTGACCGATGGGCCAAGTCTGGCATAGTTATTACATACTTCGTTGCAAAAGTACCTGTACAGTGACTCGGACTAGTGATGATGCTGACTACGATATTTCTATGTCTTTGTCTTGCAAGCGTCCGGGCCAACTATGTCCATCGATCAAAACCCCCCGCCATCCATGACCTCCTGCATGGCCATCCACACACCCCTGTCCATGTCCACCTCCCCTTGCACCCGACTCTGCCGTCTTCCTTTCCCCTTGATCCCCACTGAACGTGTCGTCCGCGATCCTTGCGCTTGCTTCGCGAGATGTCTCACCTCCGCAAACTCGTCCATCGCCTGGGCCCTCAAAAACCCAGCACTCCTTGCCCTATGCATCAAACAATCGGGTCGCTTGTATCCCGGCACCTCCTCACCCTCTTTCACCACTCTCTCACCCATGTCCATCGGCCGCCCGTCCGCTCCAGCGCCTTCGCGATATCCAAACTCTCTCCAGGCGGAATCGCCAAGGGATGCGATGGCGTCTCACACGTCATGTCCACCTCCTTTCTCAACACTCGATCCACGTCCACCGCCGAAAAGAACGCCACTCCCTGTGGCAGATCGTCCATGCCCAACTTGAATGCGAACAAACACCGCGTCCACACGTTCGCGATCTGCAACGCCAATGTGGCGCGGTACATGTCCGCCTCGGAAACGAAGTACCATAGTTCGTCGTGCACCGAAATGAGGAAACGCGCGTTGGTGTCGTACGTGCGCGTGAGATGGTCCGTCGCGACGAGCAAGAGATGGAGATAGTCCACACCGGACGATTGAACGACCCAGTTGATCCGTGACGTCATGTAATCCGCCCCAAACTCGGCGGGGCAAGTTGTCCTTGGAGAGCGCCGCCGTGATCCCACATTTCAACGCGGGCGCCTGCGGTCGATCCGACAATGCGATCTCCTCCAACTTGTTAAACACGAAAGTCTCCGTCCCACCGAACCAAAACTTGCGCCCAAAGAGATCCGGTCGGTGGGTGTTCTTACCCTTGGTCGATGCGTACAGGTTTTCGGCCAACCCCTTGGCTTTCTCAGGTTGCATTGCTGCGTTTGACTGTAAGAGTAGCAGGACGGCATGTTTCACTCCCGCCCCATAGATGCGCGAATAGTTGAACACTTTGGCCTGATCGCGTGAGATGCCCAGGATACTCGCTGTCTTGGAGTGCAAGTCCGTCCCTGCAGCCTTGGTGCCCTCGAGCGTCATCCAACTGATTGCAGTCGCCCCGTGCAGGCCGAATTGAGCGTCCCCCATACAACTCGATATCCAAAGTTCCTCCGAGTCGACGTCGGCCCCGACGATGGCGTACCCCGGCGGCGCGCGAACCATTGCCTTCAGCTCGGACCCCACACGGTTCTTCTTTGCATTACTCGCCGTCAACCACGTCTTCTCGATCGCATGGCGCGTGACAGTACCCATCGTGATCACCTGCGGAATGATCATGCCCCATTTCTGCTCCGATGACCGCGCAAACTGCATATCGACCCGCTTGTTCTGCCACACGACCATCTGATTCAATATTCGATCGCGCGCGCTGATCCAGTAACTGCATTGAGCGTTCATGTCCAGCGCATCCTGAGCATCGTCGCCAGGACTCGTCAATGTTCCGTCTTGGGCGTATTTCATGAAGGTCTTGGAGAGTGGACTCCTGACGTTGGCGCTTTCGCCGTCCTTATGTGGAAGCTTGTAGAAGAAGAAACGGTGTTCGCCTTCTCCGTGCGTCATCTCGCACAGCCCCTGGTCAGCAGGGTCTGAAAATACGAGTGGGTCCGCACGCGTGGCAAATTCGACAACGTTCGGGACCCTAAACGTCCATCCATGCTCCCTGGAATGAAAAAGAGGGTGGCCCATCCAGGACAGACGGAGCAGGATAGGCGAGATGCGGTTTCGTACAGTGACGTCGAGTGTGCCAGGTGGGAGGTCTTTCCTAGGTCTTGCAAGATCCCAATACCATTTCGGCCAGATAACTTGGGGTTTGGGAATTTCGGGGGTAAGTGTCGAGGACGACTTTGGGCGGGGAGTGGCGAGGACAGGTCTCCAGTCTAGTTGCTGTAGCCAAGGATCTTGTTCGTAGTCTTCCCAGCCAGCAAGAGATCTTGCTATGTTGATAATGCGGGCCTCCATCTCGGGCGTGCGTTCTCCGCTGGCAATGGCCTGAGCCAAAGACATGTCTGACGCGGTAATCCGGCCCTCCCTGAGGTAAGGAACACCATGGGTCGGCCCAAGAATGGTCAGGACTTTCCTTGCGCCCCCGCTGGGAAGTCGTGTCACCTTGCCGCCACGGAAAAAAATGCCACTTTTCTTCCGAGGTGTATTGTAATGGATGTCCGTCAAAAGACAACTTGAGAAGAATTGGGAGCACGCGATTCACGCTGCCAGCGCTGAAGACACCATCCTTGAACAAGTCGCGTAACCACGCAGGCTGCTTGTCTACACCTGGGAACTAGACTCTGGACTCTGGAGACGATCAACACGAGAGAACCCATGCGCGTGGAAAACGACGTACAGCGCTATCGTACACGCCTCTGGATTTCTTTGCGACTTTTGGGGTCCAATCAAGTTGGGAAAGCCGGGGGTTGTCTCTCCAAGAACCGCTTTGCATCGTACCCTTTGCATCCTCTGCAAGTTCCACGAGGTGTTTCTTGACCTTGCCTTCCAACTCGTGATACGTCCGTTCCGCATTACGTAGATACTCCTCCCAGGATTTGTCGACCGTCAGAAAGCTCGTACCCAAAATAAGGATGCCAGCAAACGACACCGGACTCGGGCACCGTTCAAGGAAGGCTGGAAGGACCTGTGCGAAGACCTGGTGCGTCACGTAGACATCGTTGGCGCAGTACCCAAGGTAATCCTGAATGTCAGCGAGAATCGCCTCTCTCGAGGACGTCATGAAATCCCCTCGAATCTCCTTGTCGAGATCGATATCACAATAAAGCTTGGCCACATCTGCCAGGGCATTGACAGACGTGAGGTCTTCCCAGCGCTGCTGTGACTGTTCAGCGTCGGTCACGTCCCCGTCGTCTTCTTGGAGCTGAGGTAGGCTTTCCTCGATCTCAGCACGCAGACGACAAAGCTGTGCGCGCCGTGCAGCATCGACCTCGGATTCTGCTTGCGACGCGGCACCGCGCATGATTTCGAGCGCTGCTTCGACAGCCTCGGTGCGCTGTTCAATACGCGCAGCTCTTGCCTTGCGGTGTTTCATCCACGCCGGTCTTTGATGCGACGAAATCCCATTGACAGCTACGTGAAGCGACATCGTGTCCATAAACCGCGTCTGTGTACCTCCGAGACTATACTCCTCGCGGATGCGCTGCCGGTCGTAAGAGACGTTGTGTCCGACAACGACCCGTGGCAGCTCGGGGTCACCAAACGGAATCAAATGCTGCACCTCCTCTGTCTCGCCGAGCAACCACGGCGATATCCAGCAATACCACGCGTTTTTGGACGCAGCACAGGCGAGGACGGCGTACGGGTGGTACGGCGGCATCGTTTCGACGTCAAACACGAGCATCTGCTCAGGTTGTCCGTCATGTTCCGGGTACGCGACGTGTTCGCTGTAACTCGACCCGTCCGGGAGATAGTAATACTTGGTCCAGCCCGATTGAACGTCAAAACAGTCGGGTTTGGGAGGCAATGCGTCATGCGCGAGTTGCTTGGCGAAGGATAGCCAGGGTTGGGCGCAGCGATGGCCGATGCGGTAAAAGTGCTCGTCGATGTCGGCACCTTGGAGTGGGGGTAGGGTAAACCCTGTGTCGGGAAGGACAGAGCCCTGCTTTGGGTCAAGACCGTGCATATGAAGGTGGTCGCGTGCAATTTGGACGAACGCGGGCTGGGGTGGGGGAAAGGCGGCATGTTTGAATATTTGGGCGTGCAGCTGGCGCGAGAGCATTTGCACGCCCAGCTCGTTGCGTTTGACTACGTTTCATTGGTGTCATGTAAGTCAATCAAGTATGGGTACATATGCGAGGCGTACCGTGTGGAACTTCAAGTTGAATGGTATCTGTATGCGTATCCGTCCTTCTTTTCCTTGCACTGGCTTGCGCTTTCGACTGTTTAGATTGTTCATTTTCGTGCCTTTTTTCTGATTTTTGTTGCTGTTTGAGAGGTGGAGATGGAATGTGCAGTTTACGAGCGAGGGAGGGATACCTTCGCAGCGGGTTCAGCATGCGGGTGCGAAGTCATGGGCGTGGGAATACATAGCACGCGTTGCCCTGGTCCGACTCGAGTACTCAATGTTTACTACTCAACTCCCAACAAAGAGCAAGCTCGAGAATACTGGTTGGTATGTAGGACCGGAAATGTTGGGAAAGGGTAGCCAATGTATTCATATTAACATGTGCTAGTGATCGACAGAAATTGATCAATGAAGATAGTACTCGGTCGCTTTTACGAAGCTAATGTAAGCGACCAGACCGCCGTAGCCGTTACACCAAATGGTAGAAATACTGAGTGGGTACCATTCAGTATCGCGGACGGTATATGTACTAGTTACGGGACCTAGGTAAGCCAGCGTGCTTACAGCTAGTACAGACGAAGTACAGACGAGCCCGATAACGACTCGGACTTGGGTGGCACTGACTTGTCATTTGCGTTGTCTCACTGCATTCTCTTTTATTCATACACCGGACGTGTTCGTGTCATTGCAATGACACCCTACTAACAACACGTACCTGTTTAACAGGTCCGAGCGGTAGGGTCTGTGCACCTCTTTTCTATATTCGGTACGACGAGGACGGGCAATTTCTAGTCTCCACTCTCCTTTGCCAGTTTCGTGCTCTTCTCACTCCAGGTATCGTAGTGGTCCTCGTTCCCAGCCTCGACCGTTGACGTTTGTACCTCTTATTCCAGCAATCTATCGTGTTGATTGTCGAAGGTCTGACAGTACCTTGCACATACCAGTGTATTTTATTCGTTGGAAATTCAGCACTGATTTGAGTATGGTTCATGTTCCGGCTTCCAGTCACATTGCCGGAAAAGTATAGAAGGTGCACGAGTTTTATTCTCACCCTGTGCGACGTATGACTCACTCGACCAGTTTAAACAGTCGGAGCCCTTCGTCCACAGAGCCAGAGGACCCAGGTGCCTATCCAATTCCATTCCGTACTTACAAAGGAGTGCAATCGGGAAGTCGTCTGGACTCCATCGCTCCCTCAGTCCGGTATTGGGCAGTGGATCCAAAACGTGCCGATTCATATTGGGTGAGCATAACGAGTCGTTTCTGTGCATCCAGCACTCATGTGTACTATCTCAAAGTACAAGGACATGGTAGAAGCGAATGACCGGTATGAAAATTGGCTCAGCACGCAGCCACCAGGGGAATATCCGGTGCCCTTCAGGGAAGGAAAACGATTAGATGAAATTGAAGACAGCCTTAGGTACTGGGCGGTTCACCCTGACCGCTCTTCTTCCCAATGGGTGCGTACTTGACCACGCAGTCTCCTTTCGAGCACAGCGTTCACAGACGGATCCGAGCAGTACAATTCCTTCAAGAAGGCGAACGATCGATACGAGCAGCACCTCGCTGCAACCCGAGAACCCGGCGAGTTCCCCTACCCTCCGGGAAACCACCATGACTCCACAGGCATGCCGATCAAGGATGTTCCGCAAGATAAGGTATGGTGGGCATTGCGCCCCTCGAATCGCCAACAAGGCTGGGTATGTCGTTCCAGTTTTGCATCCAACCTGTAATCCGACTCATCAAACATGTGCCTTGTTCAGTACCAGCCAATGTATGATGCCAACAAACGTATATTGGACGGCGTCTACGAGTCACGCTCTCCTGGGTCCGAGCTGATTTGGTTTGGTCAGCGGTACCGAGGTCTCCGTCTAGACCAAGCATACCAACGGAATGGTTTTATGCGTTGGTGTTTTGATCCTCTAAGGGGGGAAAGTGGATCGGTAAACCGGTTCCCCTTATCCATACGCACGAACTTTTACACCTTCTTGTTCATCTAGCTCTGTCGACTCAAGGACCTAGTTGAACGCCTTGAAGAGTGGCGACGGGTACACCCTGAGCGCAGCGGCCCTCGCCGGCGGAGGAAAGCACCCGACATCCAGAATCCGGTCGGCGAGGCCATCGGACCGTGGGATGAGTCACCTGGCTCAGCGGGTGAAGATGACGATGACAAGGACGGTTTTGTCCAGTCAGATAGCGACGAGCTAGAATATGCGTCGAACGAAGACGACGAGCTTATGGACGACAGCGGTGAAGACTCTGACAACTCCAGACATTCTGATGAGTCAACACACTCAAGTGTGGAGATGAGACCCTCCGTAAGCCACCCGCACAAGCGTCGACTAACAAATGTGATCATGTCGGACGAGGAGGAGGAAGACGCATCCGTTGAGAAACTCGGTAAACGATACAGAGTGGAGTACGAGAGCCCAGAGGAATAGGCTGAAGCCGCCTGGAACCAGATCTAAGTCAGTACTATTTAAATTGAAGTTTGGAGATATACCGAGTATGTAGTATACTTCAACAAGCAGCTTCGGTGCGTTGTAACATGTTCATGCATTTGAAGTGACGTGCAACGTACCGAAAGAAACATGACATTGTGACTTTCATATGGCTGAGTTGATACTTTAACTGGGGACATGCCTCACCACTCCATAAGACGCGCAAGCCAAACATCTTCGCATCGAGTACTGGGAGGAAACCTTTCAGTATAACACTAGTATTACCTTGTTTACAAGGTTACTGGGGAGGACAAAAAAGCCGGTCGTGGAAATTTTTTAACCATGACAATACCTGATCCAATGGCGCACCTTGCACGCTCACTTTGTAAACAAGGTCCCTGCCGATGTTCGGCCCTTCATCTAGTACAGTATGCAGCAAGAAATATTATCGTGCAGTGGGTCGTGGGAATACATGGTGCATCCTTTGCGCTAGTCTCCAGAATGCTGGTTGGTATGTAAGACTGGAAGCGTTGGGTAAAGGGAAGCCAATGTATTCATATTAACACGTTCCTGGACCCGGAAGGGACGGTCACATTTGCTACCATTTGGCTAGCTTCAGTTACAGACCAAATTTGGGCTTATCCCACCATACCTCGACCTAGTTAAAAGTTCGTTTCCGCAGTGATTAAGGTACAGGATCTAGCATAACCAATTTTCACTGGGTTTCGGGTTGCGGACTGTCTCGCAGAGCGGCGGAGGCATAGATGGACCTGGATCTCCGGTCGGAAGTTTGCTGACAGACAAAAGGTCAAGAAGTATTTGAGATCAATTTATTTGTCTTACAACTCAGGACCAGTCTTAACGGAAGTCGAGGAACAAGGCGAAACAGACCGGGTCAGTGCTGACGGCCCGTCTGGAATGTTTTCGCTGCGATCTTCCTTGCTATTTCTAGACTCTCTCAGTTCAAACATCTCAGCAAGTCGGTATGCATAGTCCCAAACTTTCGCTCCATTGGATGGCCTGAGAAATTTTATGATTATATTTCAACGCAAAGTGAGATTTTCGCTGACTGACCGGATGATTTCAACAGCAGAGCCCCGAAATGCCTTTCTGATCCCGGTGACGGACATCTGGTAATCAACAACAGAGAAACCCCGATCTCTCGCAGTTGAGAAGAGGAAGGTCAATACTTCCTTACCGCGCCCCCCCCCCCTGTAACACACGCACGAGACAAATTAATAGGGCAACAAGAAACACGACTTGGCACCAATATACCTCCCTTGAATCCCTTGTATTTACGTTCAATTTCCTTCCACGTGGGTCCCGGTGTAGTAGTAAATTGAACTACAACATTTTCTCTCAATGGTTCGTAGTCATTTACGATCTAGCAGGGATGATCACCGCTGAGAAAGTGGAACGGAGAAACAGAAGAACATTACCATCACGGAACAAACGTCTCTATCGAGCTTGAACTCGAATTTCTGTGGAGGTGATCGACCCCATGTTACCCTTATTGCGACTTCGTGTGATAGCTTAAGAGGCGCGGACTCCGAATGTTGGAAAAGGTGTTGACCTAAACACCAGGCCGTCAGTGGCAGAGTCCGGATGTGTTCCTTCTCACGCGTAGAGTTCAAGAAGCTATACTCTTTGGCGTGTGTTTCGAAGGCATGGAGGGTTCTCCGAGGGGGCAGACGTATTACATCCGGAGACGACTTCTCGGCGGCACGAGGGACACGTTCGCCGAGGTCGTCAGAGCTAGCCCTGTGATCGATAACATCGTTTGGGACAGGATTACTGCGGTTGTGGGTCGCGCGAAGCGGTTCGATCACTTCAATGTCGGGTTCAGAAACGCTGCTACGAGGAGCAGGTCTCCTAGTATGCGATGACGATGCGCCGTTAGATGTTGTGGTTGAGGAAACGCTAGCATCAAGCTTTTGGCGCTTCTGCGGACGTGAGTCAGCGCCAAAGCTGCACCCATCGGGAG
>JBBPNN010001251.1:0-10941 GCA_038090935.1 Hortiboletus campestris
AAAGGAAGATCAGAAGGTGAACGGGACGCCGTCTACGGGTCAAAAGAATCAGAAGGCAAATTGAAGAATCGGAGGAAATCGGAATCGGGGTCGTCGGGAGGAGAAGAAGAAATCCACGAGGCGAACTTGTGTTCCTCGGCCTCGGACATCCAGGGGATTTCTGTAACAGTTTGACTCCTTTTTTCCATCGCTGCGCTAGAAGCTTGGGAAATCAAAGTGCTTGATGTCAAAACAGCTTTTCTGTTTGGCAATCTTGATGAAGAAATTTATATGGAACAACCTGAAGGATTCACCAAACCTGGCATGGTGAATAAAGTTTGTCGTTTGCTCAGGGCAATTTATGGTTTGAAACAAACCACCTTACAATGGAACAAGGCTCTCCACCAATCGCTTCTCAATATGGGTTTTGTTAGAACACATGGAGATCCTGGTGTTTATGTTCATTTCAACGGTCAAGACATTATTATTCTTGTCATCTATGTTGATGATGCTCTATTCATTGGTTCTAATCACTCCTATCTCATGATGAAGAAGAAACAATTTATGGAAAAATGGAAAAGTAGAGATCTTGATACTGCAACAGAATATCTTGGCATGATCCCGAGTTCATCAAGTCAGTCTTCCACCAGCCACGTTGCCCCAGTCCTCAAGTCGCGCATCACCCATGATCACATAAAACGTACTCTCAAGCTAGACCAAATCACCTATGCTGAGAAAGTTATCAAGCGATTCAAGCTTGATCTTGCGAAAGTTGCTCGCACACCTCTTCCATCCAGTTACAATCCTGGACCATATACAACTCCTTCTACTCCTCACCTCCATTCACAATATCAGTTGGTCATTAGATCACTGTTATATATTATGCTTGGAACTTGTCCAGACCTTACATATTCTGTTATCAAAATGTCACAGTTCTCTTCAAATTCTTCGGAAGAACATTTGTAGAAAGCGTTATATATCATATGCTATCTTCTTGGAACCAAGGATCTCTGCTTGACATACATATGATGAAGCCAGTCAATCTGGAATCATGGCTTATTCTGATACAGATTGGGCTGGAGATCGTGAAACTCGTCAGTCTACTTCTGGCTATGCTATGTTCCTTGCAAATGGAATAGTCTCTTGGCTATCCTGTTGTCAACGAAATGTTATGTTGTCTTCCACTGAAGCAGAATATGTTGGCATGACAGAAGCTGCAAAACAATTGTCCTGGATCTGAATTCTTCTTTTGAAATTGAGATTTAATCTCAAGACAATTCTGCTTCTATGCAATAACCAAGGTGCCATATTTCTTGCTTCTAACCCTGCTCAAGAAGGTTATTTGAAACACATTAAAATTCTGGAACATTATATCCATGAATGTGTCACTGATGGGAAGATCAAACTCTATTATATTCCCATGAATGAACAAGTTGCAGATATCTTTATGAAAAATCTAACTTGGCAACACTTTGAGGAAAACAGGAAACGTCTTACCCTTTCCTGCTATCTATCTTCATCATGAATAGCAAGGTGGAGTATTGAGAATTTAGGATTCAATATTAATTATCTTATCTTATCTGGGTTGCTCTTCATGATTACTAATATGTTCTAGACCCATAACATCACAAGTTCTAGACCTTTATGACATAACTATGACACTATTTCTATTCTTATCCAGATGGTGTCATATCATGCCATTATCATGCCATTATGGCTAATAGCCAATGGCCTTTATCTCTCATTACTGCGCATTGCACCATTCGTTCTCACAATTATTTCACAATTGTACCACCTTCTCTATTTAGAAGGATATCACAATGTGTACAAACAGTAGTTAGATACTACTTAAACCCAAGTACTTTTGTACTCAGAATCTAAGCTCTTCTCTCCTCTCACTGAGTGAATAGCTATTAGCAACAGTCTTCTATACTGCAAAGTACCTAAGTGAGTATTCTCCTTACTGGTTCACCCTTCACTGTTGTCTCTGCACCCAATGAGATCTTGTACTCTCGTTAGTGGTCTCACAATATGGGTGAGTAAAGTGAAACCAAATAACGGGCTTTAAGCTTAATTAGTGATGCTTAGATGTGGAACTACTGGAATGTAACTGAACCTCTTCACCTTCCACCTACCTATTCTGATCTCGCATCAGATATTGCTCGTTCGAGACTTCCTTCCTACTGGATGCTCTGGTCATGCAGTCAATACTGTAGTAACCTTTGGGGTAGGTGGTTATCTAACGTGTGGTGAACCTCAGCAAAGTATTATTCCCAGGCCAGTGCCAATTTTGATGCCCTTTACCAGTTTGCAGACGTCAATAAAATCACTCTACCTGGTGCAGAAGACCTTACTGCCAGTCACTGCAGAAACGAGAAGATAAGCTGAGGCAAAGCGCATGGGGATTGCTCCTTATTCTCAATTCAGAATAGCAATTTGACTAAATCCAACCCTAATCTGACTTCTGGCAGTTTGGCTGTCTGACCTCGAGCTCGCAACACCAAATCATAGGTCCGTTTAACCAGAGCGAACCAATCAGACCTTAATCTGATTGGGTCAGGCGGCTATTTCTCGTGTCGGTTTATGAATATATTCTCAGCATTCTCCCAATCGGCTTTCGTGTCCCTCTTCATATCCACACCCTATCCATGTCTCGGATTTACCAGCGCATCAGGTGAGCGCTCCTACTTTCTTTTCTGTTAAGTCTCTTCAACCATGGACTCAACCAAGCATTCGCAAACCCTAAAACTCAGCGTACCCAACCAGCTCAAAAGTTTCGCATTTTCTGTAGAACGCGGTGTTCCGAAGTTGCTTGTAGGTAACTGAAAGACGTGTTCATCTATACATCTAACATACTACAGACCGTGAACATCGATTTGATGTCTCCGCCGAAAACATCATCCAAACGTTCAATTGCTGTCCAGGCGACCAGTGACACGGAGTCAGAGAGTGAACCAGACCCGATATATGTCCCCATTGTAAGCTTTTTTGACCCGTCCCTGGGTCTTTATTAAACTAAGTCGTTGTAACCAGAAAAAAAGGAGGATCAACCTCCTTTCTTCACCTGTGAAGAATGCATGTAAAAAGCGCAAGCTTAAGATGGAGTAGATACCTTCAATTTGTACTTTCTTCTGTTATTTCGAGGATTAAAACCAAGCTTGTCTTTTGTACGCGTGTTGACGCATCTGATCTGACGTATCTGATATCGGGCCTATCTTCAACCGCTCTCATCATGCCTCTGGTGCGCTGTTCGTGCAAGGTGCACAATTGCAACGGAAGGCTGGTCAATCCAGATACTGCATACGCTCATAGACGAAGCGATTTACGATCCAACACAATCCAAGCTCAGGCCCAACTTCAGCGTGCAACCCAAACGAAACGAATCATACCATCTGCACAACCTGATGTTGGCCCCGTTTCACGCTCTCTACCGAACCCTGTCCATCCACCAACCCCACCCTTGCTCCCTCATGGAGAATTCCACGATCCTCCAGCTCTATCGGACTGTGAAGTCGAGCAGGAAATGCTTGATCATGGATCCCTTACCCAGGAGGATCTCGACATCATGACATTTGGCAGTGCCTTACCCAACCTTGGGCCAAACTTTCATAGCCCCGAAGCTCTCATTGCCGCCATTGATCACTTCAGCATATATAACGAGGCTGTATCTGCAGGTGCACGACCCCTCACCACTTACCAAGCACATAATCTCCCAGTTGACCCAGATAGCCGTGCATTCGAACAAGAGATGAATAGAATTATGGACGATGCACGAGCAGAACTCAATGCCGACACGCCTCCCCCTGATGAAGTTCAAGAAGTTCCGGACGAGATCGATGAAGACAATCTCAAGGGAACTTATGAGGTTGAGCCTGATGAAGATGCGCATGGCATTCACTCTACGTCTGATGAAGATAACCCAGACCCATTCACAGTTGACGATAAATTCCATTTGGATAATATCGACCTCTCCCATGTGCCTCACCACCTGCTTTCCATCTACGCAGTAATTTCCTGGCTCCACCTGCAATACCATCTTCCCCGTGTCGCCTGTAATGCTCTACTTGCTCTCCTTGGCTGTATCATCCTTGCCATTGCGCCATCCATTGCGACTCCAGTCATTACCATTCAATCCTCCAACCGTGTTCTCGGTATTGACAAACCTATTCTCCTCCTCCCTGTATGTCCATCCTGTCTCGAAGTATACCCCTCTGCCGGCTCTCGTCATTGTCAGGATAACTGCACTAATTGCAACATCCCGCTATTTAAATCCAACCTCACTGCACGTGGAAATATTTGAGCCAAGACGCCGGTTCTCAAGTATCCTTATCTACTGCTGTCGACACAAATTCGCTCAATCCTCAAAATCCCTGGCCTTGAAGCTCTTCTGGATGAATGGCGTTATAAGCCACGTACAGATGGTATGTATACCGATGTATTCGATGGCGACATATGCCGTCGACATCTCAAGGGACCGGACGGACGACTCTTCTTCTCGAACCTAACGCACGAGAAAAATGGACCAAATGGTGAACTTCGAATTGGTGTCAACCTAGGTGTAGACTGGTATGCACACTACTACTAATACTTTTCAGCCTAATTGAGATCCGAGCACACGACCATCTTCCTGTTATCTAGGTTCTCTTACGTGCGCAGCAACATTGCACCCTCTCACTCCTCTTGTCCCACATCATTTTCTATATGTAATCTCCCACCAGAGTATCGGTAGGTTTCGCTTATCTTTGACATCACGTATCTCATGAAATCTTCACATAGATACCGCACGTCAAACCTCATGTGTACTGGTATACTCCCAGGACCGAAAGAACAAAATCCTGATCAAATCCAAAGGTTTTTGCGACCAATTATCTCGGACTTGCTGTGCCTATGGAAGTTTGGCATCAACATTCCCACTGAATCTTGTCCACAAGACACTAAGAATTCACTTTTGGTCAGATTGGGTGGCTCTAATTGCATTCTAGGTCGCATTGTACGAGTTGTTTTGGTTGCCATCGTTTGTGATAAGCCTGCGGCACACAAGATAGGCGGGTTTGGTTCACACTCGCACACTAACTTTTGCACAGTTTGTTAGATTTCGACGGGTGATAAGGACAAGCCTAAATCGTTTGATCATGGGGGTAAGAATTAATTGATTATACTTTGCATCGGGCTGAGTGCGAGAATAGCATTCAGACCAAGAACAAATGAAGAACATCGTGCACTGGGTGAGAAGTACTGAGTGCTTCAAACGCCAGCAGCAAGGAGGAATTTTCTCAAGGAGTTCACAACATGATACACGCAACTTTCAAGGCTTCCTTACTTCAACATAGTCAAGCAAATCGTTATTGATCCAATGCACAACCTGTTCCTTGGTGGATCTATTGTTCAATTCTCGTTTGTGTACCTGATTGCTGGCTTCTCCTACAGGTATCGTCAAGACTCACTTTTATAATATCTGGGTTCAAAACAAGATACTTCGTCCTAATCACGAACTTGCAAAGCTACATGAAATGCTCGCAAACGTACATCATGGTGTCATATCCGACTGACGAGAACACTAACAAATCTTTTTTTTTCAAGTTTAGCATTCCCGTATCATGTGGCAAGCTTCCAACTGATATCGGTACACCAGCTGGTGGTTCCCTGATGGCGGATCAGTGGTTGCTTTTGGCTACACTCTATGGGCCGATTGTGGTGAGATTTCATGTTCTTCATATCCGAATAAGCTTATCTTCATCAGATACCTCAACTATGGACTGAGTGTCTCCCAAGAGACATTAGTGAAGAAATTCTTCGCCAGTGTGTTACCATGATCCAGCGAATCGAAAGTGAGAAAGCAGAGCAACATACTCAAAAGGCGCGAAACAAGGAGGCGCTCGAGGCTGCTAAGAAAGCCAGAAAGGACGCTTATGAAGCTGAGAAAGCACGGATTGCCCAAGAGAAACTTGCAACTGCGGAGGCGAAAAAGCAAGAAAAACTTCGGGTTGCTGCTGCCAAACAAGCCGAGAAACAGCGGCAATCAGCTGCCAAGAAGGCTAAGAATGCCTTAGAAAAAGTAAGTCAATACTACGGAGCCTTTTCTCGTACTTATTCCTTCCAAAGAACTTGAAGCGCAAAGCACCTGGCAGTGAGCCTATTGATCCAGAACCGTCCTCATCTACAATCTCAACTGAAGCACAAGAGTCTACTACTCAAGAGGATGAGGGAAAATTCGCACTGCATCCTGACAATCCTGCGAATTTCCTCAAGATCTGTTCAGCTCTCAGGATTCTGATACAGCGCAGATTGACCGATGATGATGTCCAACGTGCTGAGTCATTGATTCGAGAATACAACAAGGAGCTTATTCAGGTACGTCTTGCAGCGCTGTTATTTTTTGATCTAACTCATGGTTTCAGCTATATGGCTCGTCTGTGATCAAACCAAATCATCACTACTCAATTCACACCGGTTCCTGCGTGCGAAACTTTGGTCCCCTACATGACTTCTGGACATTTCTCTACGAGCGGCTGAATAAAGTTCTCAAATCATTCAAAACGAATAACCATGGGAATGGTGATTTGGAAACAACGTTTTTCACAGAGTTTCAGCGGACATGTCAAATCGGACGACTGGTAAGCTCATGGGATGTCAACAGGAGGTACTGATGATTATTCTTTAGACGTACATGCTCCGGCGGTATCCATCAGACTCATTACCATGCCAGGTCGCAAAAATCATGCTCAAGGCTTCAAAGGAGGAACGTGGCACCGTTGCTGGTCTAGCAGCGATGACAGATGCACTTGACGAATTCCATGACGATGGTGAGGTTTCAGTCTACCTATTTTTGTATGAAAGTAACAACAAACACCATGATGTAGCTGTCTGCTCATATCAGCTGAGCCCACGACACCAAACAAAGGCTATGGGTTCAGAAACATACCGGCTGGTTGCACAAACGATCTGCCTTCGTTTCCCAGAAACTCCGGTTCACTGTCGACATCAAGCTGCCACCATGTCAAATAGCCTGCCTCTCAGTTATGAGGCAACTTTCTTTGACTATGTGATTCTCAACGGAAAGCGATATTACGCGTCACGTGCTGTCGGGGGTAACTGATCATCATTTGTTCACGTTGTTATTCCTGGAGGATCAGCCACTCATGCATTCGGAGAAATTTTGAAGATTTTTCAGATCTGTCAACCCCTTGGAGCTGGGATGAATCGCATGTTGTGGTTTGCACGCTTGCGATGGTTCAAGTCATGGGAAGGAGACTTAGATGATGTCTGGGCAAATTTGTGAGTAGAATTTTACATGCTTAGTTCGTGTTCAGTGTCTAACATAAAGCGCAGCAGCAGAAGAGTTGGAGTGCGGCTCTGGCAATTAGAGGAGTTTCATATGAATGAGTCCCGACTTCCTTCATTGATCGACTTAGATTGGATCCACAGTGCTCTTGCGATGACGACGGTTTCACTTGGGCCCAACAGAGAAAAGGTCTGGGCGACGATAGACATCGCCAAGGTACTTCCCTCTCAATTTTCGGATACTCACAAGGACTCGGCTACTAGTAACATCATGCCACTACTGCACCACCTTAATCAAAGTCATCTTCGCCATCCGCTTTATCCCCCTCTGCATCATCACCATCACCACCTTCTTCATCCGCTTCATCGCCAGATTCACTTAGCGTACCTCGCCACTCACATAGTTCTTTCAAATATTCAGCATCTTCATCCATCACTGAATATTTTTTCTGTTTGACATCTTCATAGAAACTGGTGAGCCAAAGTGGTTCATCTTCGGAATTGGTGGGAACCAGTGGCTCGAAATCTGGGTGTGCAGCCTGCCATTTAGCATCGACCATGGTAGCGAAGGGTTTCACTGCAACCGGTTTCTTCAAGGAACTCGGCCTTTTCTTGTACATCATCGAGGGATGTGCATCCCATACTGTTTTCACAAGCTTCTTAGACGCCTTGGTACGTTGCTTTTTTTTGGCAGGCTGACCATCTCTTGGCCATGGCATGGCTGTAGAGTCACCATCAGGTTCGCCAGGTTGAGCCTGGGATACTGCTTCAGCTGGCTGGCCACTGGCCACTCTAAATGAGAGGTATCGCACGAACACCACGTACTTCCATGATTATAACGTGAGTTCTGACCATTTTTATTGTTATGATCTGAAGCTTACATTGATGGATCTCCATCTTATCCCCAGTGTCATCCTTGTGCCCCTTCCAAACCCCATCTTGTTTTGGCGGTCACGCAAGTCCTGATTTAGAGTCTCTTCATCACACGTCACGTTGTCTGAGCAAAAGTCGGTGTCAATCATGGCTAGGGCACCCTTCAGGCCGCTCTCTTTTTCAAACTGCTCTGCAGCTTTTCGACGTTTCATTGCAAGCTATTGGATATGGTGAGTCTGCTTGTGTCATAAGGTTCAACTCAAAGTAAAGCTTACATTAGATCAATGGCCCCTACGGCGGTTCTTTACGTTCGTCTGCACCAACTTTGCGGCTTTCATTGGATTGCCATGGGTATTGAAACTCTTATGGATATTTCTAAAGTACATTGTCGCACAGCTCCTAATAAGGGACTCCTTGAAGTCATCATCCGGTATCTCGTCAATATTCTTAGCACGTAATGCCTGTATTCTCTTTTCGTAAGTGTTGTTTAATTCTGAGACGTTGTTACTGACCGTTTCATCATCCCAGACCCTTTTGACCAAGGCCTCAAGGAAACTCTTGTTCACGGGCTCGGTTACCGTCCCCTTGAAGTTGGGGTGCCAGACTTTCATACTGTCGGCCTCTTCAAACGGTTTACCATCAGCAAGTGGTTGGATTGCAAGGAACTCTTGGACATGCTCGGTCTTGCCCAGTTCCTGCCACTCGATTCCACAAAAGGTAGCAAACAGGGGGTGTACGACGCGCTATACATACACTTTAGTGAGTCATCCTCTATCCAACAATGAAATTGGCTGACTTTTAAAGTGGGATGTTTGTTACTGCCATCTTTCGCTGGTTTGGCCTTTGAAGAATCTTTGAGCTGTTCTCGGATCCCTGAGAGCTTGGTTTCAGTGGCTGCAAGACGTTTTATAAGTTCTTCGTTGTTGTTTTTAAGCTGCTCATTGATATGTTGTTGATCTTGAACGACACCAGACAGGCACTTTAGCTCAGCAGACAGAACAGAAAACTCATCTCACAATGGTGCGTCACTTGTGCTAATATTGCCTTGCGAGCCATGGTAACGATGAGATGATATAGCAGGTGGACGACTACCCGAGCATGAACCAGAGTAGGACGAGGTATAATCATCATACGGTGTTCCCCCCGAGGTGTGAAAGGGTGGTTTCGGTGGTCGAAAAACTGTGTTTGACGGCTTTCAAGGTATGGAGTTTGTGGCTGTGGGAATGGATTATTGAAGGCGACAGGACTCCCCCCAGCTTGAGGACCAGGAGTTGGTGTTCCTTGGAACAGATAGCCCTGCTGATCAGGGAACTGGGGATAGTTATTCCTGTCATTGAACTGAAAGAACTTCAGGTAAAAACATTGCTCCTCAGTGGTTGATGGCTTACTCCTTGGCTTTGGAACGAATCTAGGCCTTGCATATGCGAACCAGACCTGTCAGCAGTGAAGACATCATCAGGAGCACCTCCAGCCTCAGCGTCAAACTCATTTCCAAGGGGGGGAAGGGCAGGGTTTCCGTTTTGGAATGCAGGTTGATGATACGACCCAGCAGCAGGTTGGTTTCCATTAGGGTTAAACTGATTCACTGTGGGAGATGGCCCTTGGACTGGCACACCTCCCAGACGCCTCTGAGGTTGTGGCCCTTGTGCTGGATACATGGGGGAGAGGACGAGCCAGGAGCGGATGAACGGGGCATGTTTTGGGAGGTGGGGGGCATCCTGGAAGCAGGCGCTTCTGTCCCTAAACCAAGTAAATGTAGATCTGTTTTTGTTGAGTCGCAAGGGGAATCACAATCTATTCGGACGAGAACCAAGCTTTATTCAGAAGTCTGATTTACTAGCTACATCAGAAGGACGAGAAATTCGAGGTCAGGTCCTCAATCTATTGCGAGCCGGATTTGCATGGGATTTGCTCGTCATTTCAAAACCTAATCGCAATGCTTACATCCGTCATCCCATGTCGGATTGAGTCGTCTTTTGGCCGTGAATCGAAGCATATTCCGCAAGGATTATTCTGACGTTTCCCCAGTGAGTGCTGGTGGTGGATATCTGATGGTAAAATGTCTCGATCTCATAAGCAGCTCATCACTGATGTAATTACAGGGTGGATGACATAGGTTTGTCTCGAAGTACAAGAGCTACAACCACTGACCTATTTTCTAGTGCCCTCTCACCCGTCTACGGCCTTTCCATTGACTGCATGGTATGTATTAAATTATGGAATCTTCATTGTCTTTGACAAATGTCAATAGCTTGAGCTCGAGATTGTGGTAGCCAGTGGACAGGTCTTGACTGCAAATCACTGCCAAAACAATGACTTGTTCTTTGCGTTGCGTGGAGGGGGTGGTGGCATGTTTGGTGTTGTGACCCAGGTAACAACCTTGGCATTACCTCAGATGTCACTTTCAACACAAGCCCACTTAAATGAATGAGTGAAAGGGAAGTTCTAATTTAATGAGGCAGTATTATCCTTGGTTATGAATCAAATCCAGAAAAGGACCACATGTTCATGGAGTTCCTCAGACCCTTCAGTCAATCACCCTCACAAAAGTGGTTCTACCCAACTGTACAAAACCTCACAAAACAAGCTCCAGTGGATCACTGGCTGATGCTACATGGGACAGGGGGGGCCGGTGTCACAGAAATGGTACCTAAAACAAGGTGGGCAATATCATTCTAATGGAACTGGCTGATCAATATTCTGGGATCGGCCGATAGTGTGTTACAGAAAGAGAATAGGGATGTCCTCCCTGAAGGCTAACAGGCTGATACCAGTGGCATGAAGGGTAAATGCATGTGAAACTGGGGT
>JBBPNN010001252.1:0-10928 GCA_038090935.1 Hortiboletus campestris
AGTCGATCCTAGACTCCCTTTTTTTTTTTGGGGGGGGGGTTCAAAGGCTAGCGAAACTGTTTGGGTTCGCTAGACCTCGTGGCTGTCAATGCTACCATTGCGATACCGTCAGCGAGCGCCTAAACCCCATCCAGGCCTATTACTGCCGACCAGCCGCTGGCCGCGATTCCGCAGCTGTCTCTCCCGATATCGCTTCCGTTGTCATGCACCAGCGGACGAAAAAATTATTGCGCTCATATATGAACAGGGAACACAACGAGCGCCATTACTCGCACAAATGCATGCATTGAAGCAACTTGAGAAGCCGGGGGTACTTTCATGAAGTCGGGCGTATCCATGACGATCCTGATATTGACCGTCGGCAAAAGAATTCTGGAACGTCCGTCGGAGTCCGACCCAGAAGAGAAGCTGCCGTACGTTTTTTTTTGTCCTCTTCAGGGGTTACGCGGACGAGAACGGGGTCCTAAGGTTCCCGAGTCTAGAAGAATGTTTGCAGACCACGGCATTACCTGGGACATACCGTTCATACTTGTTTGGCTCCTCGTTCGGACTGCCAGATACCTGTGGATCAACATATGTTAGTGACTCCCGCTGCACATTTTTACCTGTTTTCAACGAGGTGCAACTAACAACAGGCATAATCAGTGAGTGATATTTCTTGTTCATGTCAAGTTTGACGCCTGTGGATCAACCTATGTTGGTGACTCGCGCTGTACGTTTTCACCTGTTTTCAAAGTCGCGCGAATAACAGGCATAATCAGTGCACGATGTTGCTTGATTGTGCCCAGCGCCCCAGACGACCCAGAAGGAATTCGGATATCATTGATCGATATCGCGTACTCGGATCAGTAACCGAAGACCAGGTGAAGGACTAGTCGTGGCCAGTCCGCCACGACCGTAGACCACCCCTAACCGCCTCAGATGCTGTCCAAATGTGGCCACGAGTTTACCTTGAGAAAAAGCGAACCCATGAAGGGCGAGTAGTTTACAGGATTCTGTGCGGGATCAAGTCTGTAAGTCGTCTACATTGCAATCAGGTCAGACGCACCTTCGTGGCATGGCACACAATGTTCATCAGCTTCTGACACGTGCGCATCGTGTTGGCAATCACACGCTCGGGTCCCCTTTGCCACATTCCCTTGCTTCTGAAGCCCCTGAAGCATCTCTTCCATTCCTTTGAGGGGCCCGAAAAAACACATTTACGGGCACTCCATCACGTGCATCTTGCATCGGTTCAGCCACACGATCAATGATGGAACAAGGTACCCACCCCTCTGTGATCGACTTCAGGGATCAATCAGTGGCTCGATCACCTACCTTTTGTCCGTACGGCTCTCACGATGAGTCGTGTTCTTGCCACTTGATAGATGAATCTCCTACTTCCCTGACCGTCATCAATAGTACTCCGCTGTTTCATTGACACGCATAATTGCGGCCCTTGGATCCTCCATGCTACCAATGCAGGGCCCACCCTGACATGTCATACCCAAGAACACAAAAGGCAATCGGATCTGTCCACAATTGCGACCTAGATTAATGTTAATTGCGCAGAGTGGTTAATGTGACGAAGTGGAGCCCCAGACCCCAAAGCACCCAAAATCATTTTCAACCATGTCGAAAAAAAAAAGAGTTTCTCTATCCTCGCGCGCGTCGTCTGCAAGGACTTGTCGACAGAAAACAAGGTCTGTTTCTCACCATATCCACTTTTTTTTTTTTTTTTTTCCGTCCTAAGCTTGGTCATTGGGTGGGTGCAGAGACCTGCATGAATGATAGTTCCGCGATATTTAGACGCTGCATACCCGGGCGGGACGCCGATGGGACTTTCAAACGTGCATTTGTGGGGGTTGAATTCTTGGACGTAGAAAAGGTGGCTTTATAATTCTTGAGAACGGGATGTGAACCAAAGTTGGTACAGTCGCAAATGATCCACTGCCTCTGCGTCGAGGGCGAGCGGAATCTGGCACCACAATCATGGTATTCGAGGATCTGACCCGAATGTGCCATGATACGATTGCGCCAACAGTCTTTGACTTCTAACCCGCGAATAACCGCGCCTCGGTGTGCGGGCTTGGGATTTAACATACTGTGGGTGGTGGAGTTCACAGTGGCCTGGGGCCCGTAGCAGACCACTTCCGCATGACCGTGACTGGAATGCAGATAACCGACGTTAGTCTAATCGGTTTCCAATCCTGGAACATGTCAAATGGGCCGACCAAAACTTGATAGGAAAGAGTCGGCATCCCAGGCTGTCAACGCCCGAAACAGCGCTGGGATTTCGCGAACTTGGGTAGGAGCGAATTTTTGGTTACCACGCACTGGGGGACTCTGAATACTACATGATTATACTTTCTGGTGGAAAGAATGGACTCACTGGCGGTATTGAAACGGTTTTATATCTACTACCCAAGGTTCATAGTGGCCGCAGTGGAGTGATCCTCCTGTCAGATTCACACTGGCAGAGCGCTTGAGCTTGAGTCGGTCAGGTGCCAACGTCTCGGATAGAACGCGGGGGTATGGCGGGGAACGAAATACAACTGACGCTTGCACCATACTACTTTTGAAGGACTACCTACTACGCCACCACACTCAGTACTTCAACAACTATGTTCCAATTCTGTGAGCTAGGGTTTTGCAAGTGAAATAACGTCTAGAGGAGCTCACTCATCTGCGTCCAGGTCCAGCAGATATTCATTATACGTGCGAATGGAAACTTCAATGCCCTGGACCCTTTCACCATTCTTGGAACAGATGGTGATAATCGTTGAGAAATTCCGGGGCGCAATGTTACCCATCTTCCAGTTCGCATTACGGTCATTTCCGACTATTGCTCCAGACTTGCATTAAGCCGCCGTGTGGGCACGTGTCGTCAACGCATATATATACTTAATGCCCTGCTTCTGCCGCCCACCACCGTCTTTCGTTTCCTCCCCCCATCTACTCCCTGAGCACCGAATGAGGACTATCAGGGGGAGATCCAACCGTTCGGGTGACGGCCAACCGTCCCCTGGCCCAAGTGCAGTACGTGCCTCTTACCCTCAGCTCCAGATTCCTACTAATTCTTGAGCAACCACAGCAAGCGCCAGCGCCAGAAGCGAATCCACACTACCATAACCCATTCAAGGACCTCTTTGCGCGAGGACGACAGGTACCAGAAATCAAATCTGTGCATTTGCCGTCGTTCTGACGTGCGCTTTGTTGACTAGTTCATCGGTCGCCTTTCTCCGATTCGTCGAGCGCAGCAATCGCATGGACCCAGGGATGATGCGACGAGCAGCACCCAGGTACACTAGACTTTTCTCTCGTGGTAGATGACCAATCTGGTTCCCTTGTAGAATTTAACGTCTCTGACTGTTCCTGATCCCTCGAGAATGGAGACCGTGGGTTCAAACCGGTCATTCGTTGTCGTAAGTAATCAGGTGTGCTGAACGTCGTTTCCTATACTATCATGTCCTTTACTATTGCATCCTATTCCAGGAACGTTCGGGGAGCACTTCCAAACATGGCGAGCAAGACACCGTGGTACAAGTCACCCCTCCAACAGAACGGGTTGAGTCAAGCAGTAAATCGATACCATACAACGCAAAAGCTGTGGCAGACACAGGGGGCCACACGGATTCCTCTCTGCAATCGATAGACTACTTCGATGCCACAGATCTTCGGCCGTTCGCAACCTTCAACGACAAAATCGTTGGGGAACTTGCGAATGTGGGTTTCATCTCGACCATTGAATGCTGTTCTAACAGGCATCGATAGTTTCATCCACGTGTCAAAGCCGCGTTTAGCGGCTTATCATGGGCATCTCAGGCATGCTTGACCTTTTAGAGTACGCTCTTAAGTTCTCATTCTGCATGCAAACAGACAATCATCAATCAAGAAAGTCGCGACAGATCTGTCTACAAGTTGTTGCGGAAAATCAGGGAAATCTACGAATTCATGATCACAGAAGGAGAGCTCGACAAGATACGGCTCATGCCAGATGTCCTCGCTTCCCTGTCAGAGCAGGTTGTCGAGTGCACAAAATTTATGGAAAATTATTCTTATCTTGCGCGTCTTTGTAGGGCGACCATCCTTCAACCTCGTTGCTTGTTTGAACCTGTTTGATAGGGACCCGACTCGATAAGGACGTTCTTTTGGAAACCGACGCAATTATCAAGAGGTACACTGATTCGCTAGACTCGCTGGTGACGTTGTTCCGGGGTCATGCTACTTCCGGCGCACTGACCAACGTCTACCATGTCCTAGAGGGTCTCCACGGATCCAGTGAGTACACATAAAGAATATCGTAATCGATAACCAACACGCCATTCCGTCACTCTAGGACAAGACTTGCACTTCAACGCTATTACACGCGCGACTGAGGCTGGGCTAGATCCCACGAAGGCCTGTCTAGAAGGAACACGAACGGAGGTCCTGGCAGAAATCATTGACTGGGTCTGTAGTGGGGACAGCCCTCAGCGTGTCTTTTGGCTCTCTGGAGCGGAGGGTACTGGCAAATCAACGATTGTTCATACGGTAGCACGCTGGCTCAAGGAAGCTGGTAGGCTCGGTTCCTTCTTCTGTTTCGACGTCACCCGGCGGGGTGACCCCCACCCCGACAGATTGTTCACGACAATCGCTCGGGATTTTGCCAACTTCGACCTGGAACTCAGGCAAGCTGTGGTAGATGCTGTGTCCATGGACTCCGCGCTGCTGACCACGGCGGACATCCTGTCGCAGTGGCAGAGGCTGGTCCTTGAACCTCTAAAGAAGTCAAGTCCCCATCTTGGTCCTGTGATCCTTGTTATCGACGCCTTGGACGAGTGTGGTCTATCTGCCTCTCGGGAACCTATCCTTCATGTCCTTGCGGACGAGTCGACCCAACTGCCTCCCAATGTTCGTGTTCTTGTCGCTTCCCGCCCCACAGGTGACATCGACGCGGTACTGGAGGGCAGACCCCATGTCCGCGCGACGTCCTTGGATCACATGCCTCACGAAAGCGTCGAACGAGACATACGTCTCTACATTTCCCATCGGGTGCACGCCTTGCGCGACGAACAATATACTTTACTTACCACAAAGGCTGATGGGTTATTCGAATGGGCGCGTATCGCATGCGATTTCATCTCGTCTCCAGACCAAGGAGGACCATCTTCGGATGATCTCTTTGAGCGCATTCGCTCTCTAGCCAATGGAGGACCTCGATCGCCGTTGGACCAGCTGTACACCATTATCTTGAAGTGGGCTATACATGATTCACGCCTTGCTCGTTATCGGTTTAGCTCGGTGATGCGGCAAGTACTTGGGACGCTCGAACCGCTCCCGATGGCTTCTCTCATTGAGATGCGATCTTTCTTTTCCGCACCACAGGACCTTTTTAATGTGGAGCCCATCCTGAAATCCATCGCTCCCCTTGTCGCTAGCGTTACTGATCCGACTTCTCCTGTCCGACTCTTCCACGCTTCCTTCCGCGACTTCCTCACAGATCGTGCGCGGAGTGGGGAGTTCTTTGTTGATCTAAACGGCGTACACCAGGACCTTGCAATTTCCACGCTAGCTGGCATGAAGAACGGGTTACAGTTCAACATATGTGGATTAGAAAGCTCGTACCTACGGAATTCCGATGTCCCCGATCTAGCCCAGCGCATTAGAGAACATATCTCCCCCCATCTATCCTATTCTTGTCGGTTCTGGACTGCCCATGTCCATGGTTCAACATTCGACACACACCTAGCGAATGAACTGCGTTCCTTCTTTAAGGATCAGCGCTTACTCTTCTGGTTAGAAGCACTCGGTCTCCTGGGATGCATTGACGAAGTTCATGCAACGCTGGCTGCTGCAAGAAAATTGATAGAGGTTAGCGAATGGTTTTGTTTCTGTGCCAGCCATCTTATCGAGTCATACCGAAATCAGGGCCGTGACGAGTATACAGACACATTGGCCATGATGCGTGATGCGCAGAAATTCGTCGAAGTGTTTGGTAGTGTCATCACACAGAGCACCCCACACCTTTACCTCTCCGCGCTGCCATTCGCACCTGAGCAGTCTATCTTGGTCAAGCTATTTGCATCAATGATTTCTCGGGCTCTTCGTGTTGTTTCGGGACGCGACGCGGAATGGCCCTCCGCTCAGCTTTCATTCAGGGGACACGCCGACTGGGTTCGTTCTGTTGCCGTCTCGACAGACGGAAGATGGATTGCGTCGGGCTCAGATGATTCAACAATTCGGGTATGGGATGCCGAAACGGGGCTGGAAGCCAGCGATCCTCTTGAACACAGTGGGTTTGTCGTGTCCGTCGCTTTCTCGCCAGATGGCAAGGTCATCGTGTCTGGTTCATCAGACACGACAATTCGAGCCTGGGACACCCAAACTAGGTTGCAAGTTGGCAGTGCTTTCCATGGGCACACCGGTTCGGTAAACTCGATTGCGTTTTCCCCGCATGGGGTCTGGTTCGCTTCTGGATCGTCGGATAACACCATTCGAATCTGGAACATCAAAGCCCATAAACAAGTTGCCATACTCGAGGGACACACCAATTCGATCAACTCGATTGCGGCCTCGCTTAACGGCGAGCGCATTGTCTCGGGTTCATCCGATGGTACTATCCGTGTATGGAGCACTCTGACGTGGTCACAAGTTGGCGGCCCACTCAATGGCCCCCCAAGTCCAGTCAATTCAGTCGCTTTCTCTCCCGACGGCAAGCTCGTTGCGTCAGGTTCAGATGATTCCATCATTCGATTATGGAACTTTAGAGCAGGCTCGCAAGTCGGCACTCTCGAAGGACACATTGACCATGTCACCTCTGTCGCGTTCTCAGTAGATTCCAAGTTCATCGTATCGGGGTCAACTGATCGCACTATCCGGGTGTGGGATGCTGCGACGCACTCACAGGTTGGAAGTCCCCTCACAAAGCACACTGGCAGAGTCAGCTCGGTAACCATCTCGCACGATGGGCGGACCATCGTGTCGGGTTCCTGGGATGGTACGATCCGAACGTGGGATACCAAGTTGAGCCCAAAGCTTGGTAGGCAGACGAGCTCAGTCTTTTCGGTCACGTTTTCGCCATCCACGAAGCAAATCGTTTCGGGCTCATTTGATGCCACACTCAAGGCGTATGATGCGGTGACAGGCACGCAGGTTATCAGCAAGCCATTTAAAGGGCACACCTCCGCGGTTGTTTCAGTTGCTTTTTCGTCGGACGGGACGAGAGTCGCTTCTGGCTCATCGGACAAGACTGTCCGAATTTGGGACATGGAAGCAAAGACGGAGGTTGGCAGTCCTCTCAGAGGGCACGCCAGTAGGGTCAATTCAGTTGCTTTTTCTCCGGATGGAAAATGGGTTGTGTCAGGCTCAGATGATAGCACCATCCGCGTGTGGGACATGTTGACCTCGCAGACCAACGCTATTCTCGAAGGACACAAGGACGCCGTCAACTCCGTCGTGTTTTCACTGGATGGCAAGCGCTTTGTCTCAGGTTCAGCTGACAAAACCATCAGGGTGTGGGACGCTGCGATGTGGTCAGTCATTGGCAATCCGCTCACAGGTCACACTCAGCCAATCCGCTCAGTCGCACTCTCCCCAAATGGCGCACAGATCGCGTCTGGTTCATCAGATAACACTATCAGATTGTGGAATGTGCAAACGGGTGCACTGGTCCGCACGCTCGAAAGGCATACCAACACAGTCAGGTCGGTTGCGTTCTCGCCTGATGGGAGGCACGTTGTGTCGGGCTCGGACGATGGCACCATCCGAGTGTGGGATGTCAAGACAGGGTCTCAAGTTGGCAATCCTCTCCTCGGGCACACTTCCCGGGTCCGGTCCGTCACGCTTGACGCTGAATGGATAGTCTCAGGCTCGGATGATGGTACTGTCCGTGTGTGGGGCCTTCAGTCGGTCTTACGCGGGAACAACCCCCCAAACACCCCTGTCATCTCCGCGTCGTCCACGGGCGGAGGCATTCACCAACTACACCACGTTCGATTCTCCCCATTCGCCCATCATGCATTGCACGACCCCCCTCGTGTGGATGGAATGATAGACAGGGCAGATCCCATTCGAGTAGGAGAGGACGGATGGGTCGAGGTCGTTGGCGCACGTCGGTACCTTCTCTTCTGGGTACCTGTTCACTGGCGGAACACGCTGTGGCATTATCCGCCAGCGAATGTCATGGTGATACCTCGAGGCGTGGAACTTGATCTGAGCAAGATGGCGCATGGTAGTAGTTGGGAAGAATGTTGGGAAGAATGAGCCACGTTGGATCTCTTTCATCTTGTCTTGATCATATGTCATTTGGATCGGCTTGCGCGCTCGTTACTGTTTGCTATGGACTCGCAGTTGGTACTCAGCAACGAAGTGTCACTTTGCGTAGTCACTTCCAAGTGTTCGACTTTAGTTTCCCCATCCTCTTGGTCGCTTCGAACTCGTGAGATTTTCAACTTCGGTTTACTCTAGTAGCTCGCTCTGTGGCAACACTACTTGCCAACTTCACAACAGGCTTGTGTTTAAGAAGTCACTACAATGAAAGTTCTGTCTCCTTTGCATTGACACACATTCATTCCAAACAGCAGCAGCGATACCATCATTGAGAATTCTGGTATTTCCTATTTTAATATTCAATTCCTGATACCAGATTCTAGAGTGGTCTATGACCTTATCTTTATGCTATCCATATTACTCACCATTATTAGATAAGCTTCTCTTATCTTTGATCTAGACTATGACATCATTATGTCATAAGATGTGATACATGTTTCATTATACAGTACATTTCACATTCTCTTACAAGTTTCATCTCTGATATGTGTTTTATCCCTTTATCTCTTACACATTTCATCTCTGAAACATGTATCATGTACATCAGTGTTTCATCACTGAACATTATAAAAGACATGACCTTAAGCCTGTCTCAATAATGATAATGATTACTTTTGTTCTTTGTTCCCTTTCCTCACTCAGATCCTCTGAGGATATTGTCTGATCCATCCACTATCCTCATTCTCTGAAGATATCTCTCTACGTGTTCTCACACTTGAGATATTCTTTGTTACCAACCATCAACCTATCAGTGCGTATCTCCCACTGATTCATTACCCTTCTTGCCCCTGCATAATCGAATTATCCCGATAGGTTATGAGCCCTGCTTAAAGAGCAGTACGTCATATTGCTAGCAATGATGCCTGCTATCTTTTTGTGTTATGGTTCATGGTTGGTTGAAGGATTCGCGATGACCTTATCTATGGTCGCCACTGCATTTAATTATGCACTCACCCCTCCTATCGTTGAGGAGGACGGACTCCTTGAGTTCGCTGCACAATCTGGGAGATTGATTGTCAGACGCTTATGCAATGGCTTTCGATTTAATCTCAATACTCAGACTTCAGATGCTTACGTGACCCTTGCGGTCGTCCTTTGTTTAGGACAACATGAGTTAGAGTCTGCCCCAGAATTGCAAGACCCCCCTCCATATCCTGCCACTGATTCTACTCGGTTGGTCCCACCTGGTGTTCTGTTCCATTTGCCTTGCCCTATTTGTTCTTGTGATCTTGAACAAGGACAGATTTGTAATCACAATGACCAAGGAGCTGTGATTGTTCAACATTACAGTCCAGATCTAACTCAATCTGAATTGTACACTCAACCCTTTATAGTGCATAGGATTATTTGATCGCAAGCTGCTACTGCTTTCGAACTAACTCCTCCTTCTGCACTTTCAACTTCACCCCCATCCTTATATCGATCATCTACACCACCTACCACACCTCTTAACTCTCTGTCACCTACGTCATCGACTCAAGATGCCTATTTTGACTCTAGAGATTCCCCCAAACCCTCTTCCATATCATCGGGACGACTTCAATAGCAGTATCTTGATGGACTTGCTCAGTATGGACTTGGTACAGCTTTCAGCCGATCCCATGGTCAAGGCTGGATTGCCTCCTCCACTAGTTGTGAAACTTCACTTCGTGAGGTTTCAAGATCATCGGAGACTAGGTCCAGGAGATTGGAAAACCTGGTGGACACAACATCCTGTCAAGGACCCATGAAAGAATTACCACGGAGATGACGAAGAAGAGGAAATGTGAGACGTCCACCTGGAAGCAGTATTCCAGAGTTGGAAGCACCATGCTCTGATTGATGTGCAGGTAAAGAGAGCTCACCACCTGGTCTATCCATTCCAGATAAGACCTTGCGAGACTTGGATCAGGTCTGGGACCTTGATCAATAGTTTCATGTATAAAAACAAAACTATCAGCTCTGCTTACGAGGGTGCTGGTTGGGCTTTTCCCACCAAGACTTATTACCACTCTTGCCACTTGTGTCCATTTTCAAGGATACGAGATCATTCTTCATTCTCACTTTCCTCTAACTACCACTCCATCTTACATTCTCGAGGACTCTCTAGAACCAAACTGGTGCATTCCCAGAGACTACTATGACTTTGGCTATTGCACCAAGTACGAGGCACCTAGGCTATCTGTTACGATCGGTATATTCTCAACCCCTATCTTTACCCCTATGTTCGTGGACTTATTGTTTTCTGCGTAACCCACAGACATTTCTTACCCTTCACCCTCTTCTTGTGCTATTACTCATCCTTGCTTCCGCTTCACGCACAAGACTTCTTATCTTCTCCGATGTCACACTTCTTATGTTTCACCTTTTCATGAAAGCGTTCGATCACGCTTCTCTTCCATTCTTTCATACACATGTTCTCCTCATGTTCATGCTTCTCTTCCATTCTGCCACACCGTGTGTTGGCCTTATGTCTTTCATCTCTGTTCTCTACCCTATGCCCTATTCCCCTTTAGTTACCAGATTGTTAGATACACTCCAAACATGTACAGTGGCTCAAAAAACTGTCCGCATGTTTGTACATTTTCAGCTAAAGCTGATATCCTGCAACAACCCTAACCTGGACTGTCATTATGTTAGTGTATAAAATAAAGTACTTG
>JBBPNN010001253.1:0-10916 GCA_038090935.1 Hortiboletus campestris
AAAGACCCACTCCACTGGCACCCGAACCCCAAAACCACCCCCACAATGTGTGGGGTTTTTGTCTGCAACATTATGTGTGGAGAGCTGAGGAATGCCACTTAGAGGTCACACACATTCTGTGTCATCTAACAACATCAGACACTTTCATGTACTGCGCCTGATGGATTTCAGAACAGAAAATGTCCCTCCGATACTTAGGAGCATGAGTGTTTCTCGTCCACCATGGATTCTGACACTGCCATCAATCATCTCTATATTTTTTTCCCTTCTTTTCACAGAGAAAAAGAGGGAATTTAAAAATCCTCCCAGAGATGTTCCATGCCAAGAAAAAGGTAAGGTAAAGGGGTGAGCATTTCTCCTCCACACTTGCTATCGCTCCAGCTACAAGTCAATATTGCCAATGATGCCTAGACCAAAATGAAAGATGGTGGATGGAAATGAGGATGAAAACAATGGCATGAAACGCATGCGGTACATGAACTGTCCCTAATCGTTTCAGAGACACTAAGAAATGAGACAGTGGCAGTGAGAACCAGATGGAGGATGAACACAATAGCACAGCTACCTTGCCTGAAGGCATGCCTGCTATCCTGAATGAGGAGGTGAAGATCATGCCTGTAACACCTTCCATCTCCGACAAAGGGAAACAGCACAAAGTAATCGATGACAACAACGGCAGTACATTCACCTGCACAGAAATGGTGAGCTGCAAACTGATTTGACATTGCAGCAAATGAGGACGTTGATATGTCAACAATTGAATATATACACAAAACAGAGAACGTAATTGGTAAGCGTTTTTGCTCACAACACATCGTGCATCTCCACCTCACCTGTTCTACAGAAGACATCCACAAAATGACAGTTTTCAGATATGAGGATGACCCTAAACTTACTCCCGTATATCCAAATGTGTTAAACATGTTTGACAAGAAGATAGTACTGTAGGTTCAATATGTTTTGCACTTGTATCTTCCTCTCACTCCTGACATAGTCAAATCTTGCTTATGGGAAACTATGCTTCCCTGAAAAATTCCACTTTTGCTCTCGAACACGTTCCCGACACTGTCAACTGGGGAACATGCAGAATGCTAAACAATTCCTCGTCTTTATTGTGTCATGGGCTGTCTGAGACACCAATTACACTGTGGTTCATTGGACATGTTCTGAATTCAACTATGAGAGGAATGGTGAACCGACCAATATGGTTGGAATTTCTATTGATCCATTAATGTAAGGCACTGCGAATGAGGCACAAAAGTTTTTGTCAAAATTATGTATGCCTGCAATGAGTTTGTCTTCAACCTGCTTATGCTTCCGTCTTTAACATCTCCTAGAATTTACTGGAACATGAAACAATATTGTCGCCACCTGTTTCCAAGGAACTTATCATGAATGTGGCATGACAAAACGAATGCCATTTTCTGCTATCTTTGACACCCAAGGTGATAAAAAACTACTAGAAGACAAGAGCAAAATGCAGAGCCTACCTGCAAAAGAGATTCATGTTGGCGATATCGTCATTGTTGAAGCACTCATTTGCCATTACATGAAAGCAATAGAAAAATAAGACAACCCCTGGCACTCGTGGCAAGGGAAGTTTGAATTGAAATGTTTCTCGTTGCTTCACAAATTTGTTTGCGCGAGTGAGACAGAAAGCCATGATGACAATGGTATCTAACGAAAGGTCGATATATTTCTGTACTTGTACAAACATCAGTAACGTTGACTTGGCCTGCAATCACTAATTGAGAATTGTTCACTTTAGTGGGAACGAAAAAAAACGCTGGGGCCAGGTGATGCCCAGAGGGCCTTGACTATATCAATCAGTCAAGAATACATGGGTAGACTAATCTATGATACATAACACCAGTATCTTCTTGTTTGCTCAACCGCAACGTTCTACCATCCCAACAGACACCTGCTCACACGCGATTGAGTAAGTTTACAAATGCAGGGTCAGCAAATGCTCGCCAGTTCTTTTTCAGTTTGATAACAACATTGACCATTCGCCACAAGAAAGCCCCATACAAAGCAGTTTGACCTATTTGCATTTCGGCGACATCAGGTTGAAGTTTTTCCACTAAATTGTGACTGAACAATGCATAAGCATTCACGGGTTTCAACTGACTGAAATCACCCAAGAAGATGATGTTCACTCCGTCAAATGGTTTATTAGCTGCCACCGAGTCCACTGCTTTAGCAATGCACAACCTTTTCAAGATATTACAAAGTAAACATGCAGACACCAATGATATTTCATCAATGACAAGGTACCGCACATCTCTCCAAATCACTTCCAGTTCTTGTTGATTCATTTTCATTTTACCTCCCAATAGTGTCAATGCATGGATAGTCTGCCCATGAATCAATACCGCTGCACAACCAATAGGAGCAGATAGCTTTAGTTTGTTTTCTCGCTCAAGGTCCAAAAACAATTTTTGTACAGCATTCACCATGTGGGTTTCCCTGCTCCCCCGATGCCAGCCAAATACATTAACAACTGCTCGTTGTCGCGTTTCAACACATGTTTGCCAATGATTCAAAAGGCAGCTTGCTGTTCTTCATTGTCATTCATGCTATAACTCATAATAATGTCTTGAAGCATCAACTCCTTGTCTCTTTTCAGTCCTGCATCATTTACAGATGCAGCATGCAATGCTGTATCGTCATAATTACACAAATGACAGATTTGAATGCTTGCTCCATCCATGTCAAGTCTCCTACATATGATGCATTGTTCTTCCTCTTCTGATGCTGTGGGCTTGCTTTCAGTGATGTTAGCGGTGTATCTCTTTCATTTTTTAATAGAGGACATGAATCGTTGGTATTGTGTGATGTTGGCATCTGTACTTTGCACAAGCAGCTCAACTTCATCGGAAATAAGTTCCATGTCTGTTCCTGTTAGGTCGAACAAGTTAGCATGTTCGAGTTCTGTCAGAACTTCCCTTGATTTCTCTGTTTCATCTGAAGCTACTGAGTGTTCTATCAAATCAATTGTCTCTTCCAGGATCAACAAACCTTCATGTGAGAGCAACAATTCCAATGAATCTAGATCTGCTTCACCTTCCTGGTTCCTTCACTAATCATTATTGTCACTTGAAAAGGCAATTCTTTCTGCATTTGAATCATTTCTAGCATCCTCGCATTCACTCTCCACTTGCATGTTCCACATAATTTGTATCGCCTCATTCAAAAACTGTAAATCTCTATACAATTGCGACCACTGGCATGAACATTCTGCAATGCTAAATTGATCCACTTCATGCCACAGCGCAAATAACAAGATCATTGCTCAACACCAAGTTTCAAAAACCCTCACCTTCCTCATACTGATGTGGAACAGGCCTCCCCTGGAAAACTACTACATGAGGAACAGTTCGCACTTGAATCACATGCAACTCCCATTGTAGATGACCAACGGTAAATAAACCTCTTGGCATGCAGGGCCTGCCACAACGAGGAGCCTCTGGTCTGTTCCCACATTGTTCATGATGGTGACTGTCAGCAGCAAACACATGACGTTGTTCTTTCAACAATGTTATTTTTTCAGCAACTTCAACAAAGGACCATAATGACATCAAGTGAAACGGTTCTTCCATCAGGCGAAAACAATAGTCCGCTATGATGTCATGACTGGTAATTGCCTCAGGTTGGATACAGACAGATTCTGTAAGTGGAGCGTCTTCTTCTGACTCTTGCTCGTCTGTTGTGTGAAAAAGATGATCCAGGCGATCCCATGGAAGAGAAATGAACGAATGACTTTTGTAGTGATCACCTCCTTCTACCAGGTAGCTCATGACTTGCTGATGTGACAACTCCTGTCGAGCCGTCAATGCGTTGACCAATTTCACAAACATGCTGCATTCTTTTGCACCTTCATCAGCAAAATTCGACACGCAATCATTTCTCCGAATGGTGTACTTAATGGCATCTAACCCGATGTGAACACTAAGTCCATTTTTTGTTATGTAGTCCATGACATAAAAGACCAAAGCCTTTGCACTGGGGCTGGATCCTATATGTTTGATGTCCATATTACATTGCAAAAGAAAAAGGACAAGGTTGTTATAGTTGTTAATCCAGGGATGCAAACGACACAGTAAAACGGAGTGCGTTTCTGGATTGATTTCTGTGACACGGCATGTTGAACCATCAATACACATTCAACAATGAGCATCATCATGAGGCTGTCCTGGTTTTAAGTGTTTCCAGCAAGTATCTGTATGTTCATGCCAGTTACAAGTTAGCACGAGATCTCACACAAACGGTGAGTAAGCAATCTCAAATTCATCTTCCATGAGATTAGTCAATTGTGGTGCCTCTGCTAACCTAGCATCAGTTCCCTCAGATGGATCCAGACACACAGAAGATTGGTTCAAGTCAGTTTGATGTAAAAATTCACATTTTATTGTTTGTTCCAACCAAGTGATGATCAACTGATGATACTGTTCATCTGTCTGCATCTGTTCACGTAGAAGTTCAGGATTAGGATTGCCACGTATCCAAACAAGCATATGACAGTGAAGTGTCCCTTGTCCTTGAGCTTCAACCATTCCATAAAAGGCATCACAGAAACCAAACAAATCTGGTCAGGCACCTTCTGGTTTTACGACTATTGACAAAAAGCTCTGAATTGTCTCATCAAAGAACTCAGCCACTGCAGCAGGATTTTTGGCTACAAAACAAGTATGTTTGAATTGCGTCATCACATGCCATTGTGAGGCACCCATTCCCCTGAAAACACCTGTTAATGGATTCTAAACATTCACAGGATTGATTGTGATAAACAAGGCTGGTGTGCCGAACTTTCAGATCAACCCATGCAACTCGTGTCTACAAACCTGTTTGTATCCTGAAGTTCCACACAAATGTTTAGCCACCGAGTGTAAATGATTCAAAAGGGTCACAGCCTCTTTTTGCATATCAGTCGCTGGAACCACCCAAGCATTTGTTTCCCACATATGCATCAAATCTGTCAAAGCCGGAGCCAGTTCATACAATCTTTTTCCTAGTCGTTTGCATTCACCCTCAGGAACACAAAAACATAGTGATTGATTCAGTTCTCACTTCTGTAACACGTTCCAGCACATGTATGCAAAATTAGAATCACTTGCAAAAGGTGAATCATGCTGCAGTATAAGGTTTCATACCTGATGAGGAAAAGACAATCTACTTGTTCCAGCTCTGTGAGGTTCGTTAAAACACCTATACCAAAAGGATCTAGATGTGGAAACGCCCACACTAACAAAGCAGATTATCTTCGTTGACAAGCTTGCTTCCACTACAAACTTGCAAGAATTGTTTTCTGTCAAGAAAGTGTGCCAGTACCATAACTTTCATTTGACGAATGCTATTTGGTGTGTAATCCCCTTGTGTGTACCCAACTGCTTCCAGAAACAGTGAGTCTTCGTCCTCCATTGTCTGTGCACTCCAATCAGAGGTGTAACCAGAACAGGCATTATCGTTGTTTGATGAACAAAGAAAACACAACTTGATTGCACTCAGAATACCACAATCAAGAGGTTCGTCAAACAACTGTTCGATGTTATCTTCATCAACAGATACAACATTTCGATACCATTCATTATGAGATACCAAAAAATTGGCTAACGTTTGCACAACTGATTTATTAACCAACACAGGACCAAGATTTGCTATGTTTTCTCATGATGGTCTGATTTCATTCCCCACCAGTAACGTGCACATTGCGTCTTGAATTTTGTCCTGATCTGGAGGAATTACTGTATGCAACATTAATGTATCTTGCGGCAAAATAGCAACATTGCCCTTAACATACCCTTGACTTCCATGAGGATCACCAACAGATTTGCTTTTCTTATGAAGGAGAAAACTGACTCTAGTAGCACATGCACGACCAACCAACATCACATCGAAAATCGAGGCACTTTCAAATGTGCGAGCAACATCCAATAGAAGCTCCGCATAAGCATAGTACTGAAAATTAGCAAGAGCATCCAAAGGCATTGACTGTTCATCCACAACTGCACGATGGCACGAACCACACATCCTCATACCAGAAAGCTCCCATGGATCTTTCAAACCTGCAGGGCAGAGAATTGCCCTATCGTACAAAGCAAAGTTGTACATTGTGGGATTAACCTGTGGAGGTAAAAAATCGTTCTGAAGACAAGAAAGGTCAATCGAGCTTGCTTCGACCTTGCAAAGATGGTTGTTCTTGAAATGCTGTCCACAAACTGCACAGGGGGAACACATTTGAAATGAAGGGTGCATACGTGTTTGCCATGCATGAATCATCTCATACCGATCTTGTCTACTTGCAAAATATGGAAATGAACTCTGAGAGGAAGTAATACGATGAGCACCAGAAGTTCTCGAGGAAGAGTTTATTGAGAATTTATGATTCAATAATAATTATCTTATCTTATCTGGGTCGCTCTTCATGATTACTAATATATTCTAGACCCATGATGTCACAAGATCTAGACCTTTATGACATAACTATGACACCATTTCAATTCTTGTCCAGATGGTGTCATATCACACAATTATCACGCCATCATGGCTAATAGCCAATGGCCTTTATCTCTCATTACTGTGCATTGCACCATTCATTCTCACGATTATTTCACAATCATACCACCTTCTCTATTTAGAAGGATGTCACAATATATACAAACAGTAGCTAGACACTACTTAAACCCAAGTACTTTCATACTCAGAATCTAAGCTCTTCTCTCCTCTAAAACAAGTGAATAGCTACTTGCAACAGTCTTTCATACTGCAAAGTATACAAGTGAGTATTCTCCTCACTGGTTCACTCTTCGCTGTTGTCTCTGCACCCAGAAAGGTCTTGCACTCTCGTTAGGTTATGAGCCCTGCCTAGGCAAAGGCTCATCTTTGATGTCCTTAACCTGCCTCGCATCATACAACGCAGTATGGCTTGGTCTGCTCTTTGCAGTTACCAATATCTTGATCATGATGTTGTCCTTTATGGGCGTTCATCAAAGGAATGGAAGAACTGCTGGTCTTTACTTTCTGGCCAAGATTATCTTCCTCTTAACTCGTTATTTATTATGAGATCATACAGAGGTACTGACACAACAACCTTGTTTACGCAGGTCACGACTACATTGTTATCCTGCTCTTCCCCAATACAAGGCAAGTGTCTCTAATTTCAATCCAGTTCATTGGTGCACTTGGCATTGTCATCAAGACTTTGATTGACTTGCCTGCATCTATCTGTGTGGTGACAACTGTTGCCATCCCAATTGTTCCAATCATCGTTGTCCCAACATCTACCTGATTCCTCCCAGAGTCTCCTATACTTGTCTTCCAAACTACATTTCAGATCCTACCTATCACTCTCCTGTTCTTCCGGCTTCTCACCCTCACTCCTACATTGATACTCCAGCCTCTCCCACTCTTCCTATCTTTTCATGATCTACTGGGTATTATCTAAGCCCATCTTCTTCACCTCCTGACAATATCTCCATCCCTCTTCCTGACGATCAGAATGTCGACGTTCAACCTCTCCAATCCTCCTCTACATCTCATCACTCCCAGGGCAGTCCGACCAATTCAGTTCATTCTGAAAGGCAATGCTCACGTGAGAGACAAGAGGACTCCCTTTGTTTCACCAAACCTCATGTACCCCCCATCTGGGAATCCTGGTTTGATCCCAAAGGTACCTACAAGACCCACATCAGAGGCTATACAGTCCGTTTCAACAATCCTTTTGCCTCCTCCACTTATTATGGAAGAGGCACAGCTCAACCCAGTGATGTGGAACCCATTTCTCAAGGAAATCATGGTATTCCCTCCTTGACTCCCACTCCAAGTTCGACACCAGTACTACAAGACCCTATATATGGAGTCCAAAGAAGAGCCCAGTCAGATACTGGAAGTCAAGGACATACCAGCCCTCATGGCTCGTCCAGAAGTTCCTCTTGTCACAATTGATGAACATCTTCATATCTCCTCTTTGGAGATAACTAGCCAACTTGCATCTATAATTCAAGTTCCAGTTAAGTACAGAGGAACTGACATTTCAGAAGACGTCTGGGTTTATACATCGAACAATACGCACTATGACTTAGAAGGATTTGGTTTTTGGAACAAGCCTCTCGCTTCAGTCTATGAAGGCATGGGAATTTCTTTCCCAGTAGAGAAATATCATGAGACACCTTGTGTGCCGGTACACAATCAAGGTTTTGAGATTATTCACTGCACTCTCTATGTCTTCAACATGGGAATGTGCCATCTCATTTGGGCCCAGAAGCCCAATGAATGTCTCGACCCCGCTTTCATTCAGGTTTATTTCAACAAACCTGAGACGTTTGATGAGCAAGAAGGCAATGTGATCTGGGATCACAAGAAGCAGATGCATGTTTACGCTAAGCATGCCTTCACATGGCTTCTTGCTTTCTCTGAGTTTCCTGGAGTTAACTTGGACATTCCTCATCAGTGGTTGTGGAATTCTCTCATAGACGCAAGATGGAGATGCATCTGGAAGAGGAAGAACCCCTGGTTTGATGTACTCAAATGTATGGAGATTAACTACCATCTCTTAGCCCTCGACAACGGTTATGACATCAGTAATACCTTTGGAGCCCAACCTAGCCATCCTAGAGACACACATCATGAAGAAGAACAAGCGGCACCTGGAGTTTTGCCTATCGTGCAGCCAAAATTTATTAATCTCACCACCAAGGATGTGGCCAGTTCCTATTACCCTAGGAGGTCACTATGCGAGCGCCGTCAAGCCAGGATACGTTCAGAATGTCCCTACTGAGCTTTCTTTTTGGACTCAATCATTCCTCCATCTTGCTGTACATAGTATTTCAGTTACTATTCCCATGTATTCATCTCACAATCGTCCGAAGTTTGGATTTCATGATGGAAATGGACAATTTTCATCAATTGAAAATCCCCATTTCTTTCCTCAACTCAATTTCCAAATCTTTGAGGAACTTGAACCTGATTATTTCAGGTCTCAACCAATTGTCACATGGATCAGCATTCCAACTTCACTTCTATCCTTGGATATTATCGGAGATGAAAAATGAGAAGTTCTGGTGGCACTATCTCCACTCACGGATCTCTATGATGACAATGATGACAATACTTCTGGAACACATGCACAGATTCCCATTCCTTCTGCTTTACCTCCTCCGCTTCCTTTAGTCATTACTGACGAAACATCCTTTATACAGACTTTCATCGCCAACATCTTTATTTTTTAAGCAGAAATGTCTTTCAACATTAACTCCACCATTCAAGCCCACACTGCTGTTCTTACTGGCAGTAGCAACTATGCTACCTGGTCATGTCAAGTCCGCAACCTCCTTACTATGGCCACTTGGTGGAACATGGTTGATGGATCTGTGACATATGCTGCTCAACCAGATGCAGCAACCCAGGAAACTTGGATTTCATACAATTGACAGGCACAATCTATGATCGGTATTTTCATACATGCCGACATGCAGCATCTCATGAAAGACGCTTACATACCAGTTGGTAATGTAATTCATCCATCTCTTGCAAAGGATTTATGGGATTATTTGGCTACCCTTTATTCTTCTGTCAGGATCACAGGGCAATACAAAGCTTTTGCCAAAGTGCTTCATACTATGTAGGATCATTGATCCTAATGAGACCAACTGTTGTGATGCAGCAGACATCCTGAGTCAGCTTAACCAGCTGACCAGTAACTTCTACAAAATGACTACTGCCAGTCTCTTTCTTCCCGACAACCTTCACAGCATGATTATGCTGAATGCCTTACCATCTTCCTATCGCTCTCTCATCTCGACTATCGTCCAGACTGTCACTCCTGCTATGTTTACTCCCGACAACCTCATTCTGAAGATCCTTTCGGAATCACAACTTCGTTCAACCACTCATTTGAACAAATGTTCTCTGGTTCATCACCTCCAGGTTGAGGAACGACCAGAAGCCAATTGTACCAATATGATTCAACGTGCTCCTACCCGTCCCATTTGTTGGAAAACTGCTGGGAAGTTTATGGTTGCCCTGGACAACAAGTGTCCCAACATCCACGTGGTAATAAAACCCAATGTGGAAGGAAGCCCTATAAGCCGTCCACAAGGACTCCTGCTTTGCAGGGTGCTAAGGGGCCTTCCAAGAAGAAGGGCGATCACAAAGGGAAAGGTAAAGCACGTATTAATGAGGTTGACAGTTTTGCCAATGCAATTGAGAAAGTAAACGAGATGGAGGTTGACCCTGACTACAATCAACCTGCCTTCTTTGAATCGGAAGCCAATTGGAGCTATGATCAGGAAGATACAGGCATGAGCATTGCCATGGCTGTGTCCAGTGAACCCAGACCTTCTCGGCCCTTTTGTTTCGGCTCCTCTCCCCCATCACTCTAAGAGAGGAGCTAAATCCAAGAAGCCAAAGTCGCTTCCTTCTCATTTCCATGGTGACACTAGATGTAACCATGATGGTTCCTGGAAACACAGCATTGACTGTAGTATTCTTAAACAGGAAGAGGAGGATACATACATACAGCGACTATTCTAATGTAGGTGATGGCAAATATTACTATGATTCTGCTTATTCAGGGGCATTAGCCCTAGGCACGAAAGATCGAGAATCAGATTTTCATCACAATCATTGGCTAGTTGATTTGGGTTGTTCTGATCACATAACACCTTATCTCAATGATTTTTCTAATCTGTCTCATGGAACACGATCCGCTGACACTGCTAATGGGGCAGTTATGCAAATGCATGGACCAGGCACCATTGTTCTTCAACAGTTTCAGAAGCTACTCCTTTCATATTGACTGGAGTTTGGTATGCTCCCAATGCTGCTCACAGATTATTATCTGTTACCATGCTTACCCATCAGGGTTTTAAGTGTGAAATTACAGATCAGACCAAGATCTGGAACTCTCAAGGAAGGTT
>JBBPNN010001254.1:0-10906 GCA_038090935.1 Hortiboletus campestris
TGAATCTAACACTAAAGGCTATCGCTTTTGGTCTAAGGAAAGTAGACACGTGTTCATTTCAATGAATGCCATTTTTGATGAGAAAGTCTTTCCTTATTGTCTCGGAGACAAAGAAGACACACCTACCCCTATTCCAGTTGAAGAAGACCCCATAGATGACCTTACTAAGGACGACACTCAACAAAGGGATCCAGAACCCTCTTGAGATATACTCGTACCTATACCATCAATTCCATTAGGATTAGGTCCTCAACCCGATCAACCACATCCATTTGATGATGGGCATTCATCAGGATCATGACCACCATCCACAACTCCTTGGGAACCACCAGAGCTTTTATTACTGCTCTTCTATGACTCCCTGAAATCTTCTACCGATCCACCATTCTATCATACTTCACCACTTCAACCTGCTGTAAAATGGAATCAACCCAAAACAGGTCATTGGAGTTCTATTTCTGATTGCCATCAGCATAAGCATTATATGGTTACAGATTTGCCTCCTGAATAGGAGAGACAAGGATCTTCAGATCTCAAACCTTGAACCTGGCTACCTCCCCGTCAACATGTTGACGAGACCTTACCTGAGTTTAGATCACAACCTCATCAGCATCATCCTACTAGGGATGAACGATCTACATTTAGACTGGTTGCTAAACAGAGACGATCCTCTTGCATTTCTGTGCCTAGAATTCTTCCTAATAATGCACATGGGGATAGACTAGCTATTCACATTGAGAGAGATATGTCATGAGGCCTTGATGCTATCCAGGAGGAGCCAACCAACGTGATGGATATCACTTCAACTAATGAAGAGGAAGATCTTGGACAAATGTATAGTTCCAAGTGGATGAGACAGCTTTTCAACATGGCTATTGGATCAGGTTCTATTCCTAAACAATATTGAGACATTCTAAAACTCTCTAAACAGGAACAGAACTTGTGGATGATTGCAATGCAGGAGGAGATTAAATCCCTCTCTGATCACAAGGTTTGGATGTTGGTAGACCTACTTAAGGGTCGTAAACCCATCAAAGGGAGATGGGTATTTGCTGTAAAATCTGACAGTCACAAGAAAGCTAGATTTGTTGCAAAAGGATTTACCCAAGGTTTCAGAATAGACTATGAAGAAACCTTCTCTCCAGTTGCAAGGTTTGAAACCTTCTGACTTCTTATTGCACTAGCTGCGCTTCACGATTGGGAACTCGAAGCCCTAGATGTTAAGACTGCCTTTCTTTTTGGTGAGCTGGATGAAGAAATTTACTTGGATCAACCAGAAGGTTTTGTAGTAAAGGTCAGGAGAATAAGGTTTGTCACTTGAGGAAAGTGATATATGGTTTAAAGCAAGCTGCCCTTCAATGGAACAAAAAGCTTCACTGTTCTCTCCTGGAGATGGGATTCCTCAGATAAAAGTCTGATCCAGGAACATATTTCAAGATCATTGGTAATGATTTGATTGTCTTACTCATTTACATTGACAATGCTTTATTCATGGGTAGTAACAAGACACAAGTCCTTGCCCATAAATCTCAGTTTATGAAATGCTGGGAATAAAGGGATCTTGGTCAAGGAACCGAGTATTTAGGTATGAGGATTACTACAGATCACAAGAAGTGAGTGATTACTGTAGACCAAACCCACTATGCGGAGAAAGTTGTACAACAATTTGGTCAAGAGAATTGCAAGCCAGTCTCTGTACCTCTTCCTACCGGATATAATCTGAGACCCAACTCTAACCAAGATCAGTCGAATTCTACTCTTTGCAGTCACTATTAGTCGGTCATTGGATCACTGTTATACATTATGCTGGGTACTCGACCAGACATAGCCTTTGCAGTTATCAAAATGTCTCAGTTCTCTTCCAACCCTATGGAAGAACATTTGCAAAAGGCACTCTATATCATGCACTATCTATCATCCTTTCAGGATCTTTGCATCTGTACTCTGGACATGGTGACCAAAACGGCTTATATGCTTATTCTGATACAGATTGGGCTGGTGATGTTGAAACATCATGCTCTACCACTGGTTATACCATCTGGTTAGGAAACGGCATTGTATCATGGCTATCTAGGTGACAATGATGAGTTACACTTTCTTCCACCGAAGTGGAATATTGTGGCATGACCAAGGTTGCTAAACAACTTTGCTGGATACATAATGTCTATGAAGAATTATGTTTCAACATAGGTCCACTACCACTTTGCATTGATAACCAAGGTGCTATGTTCCTTGCTTTAAATCCTGCTCAAGAAGGTCATACAAAACATGTTTGTATGACCGACCATTATATTCATGAAAGTGTAGAGTTTGGAGAAGTCAAACTTTACTATGTGCCTACTGATCAGCAGTTTGCTGATATCTTCATAAAGAATTTAGGCAAGCAGAAGTTCAAAGATGGAAGAAAGGCTCTTTGACTTTTTTCCCTTTTGATCATAACATGATCAGCGAGAAGGAGTGTTGAGAATTCTGGTATTTCATATTTTAATATTCAATTCCTGATACCAGATTCTAGAGCAGTCTATGACCTCATCTTTATGCTATCCATATTACTCACCATTATTAGATAAGTTTCTCTTATCTTTGGTCTAGACTATGACATCACCATGTCATAAGATGTGATACATGTTTCACTATACATTTCACATTCTGCTACATGTTTCATCTCTGATACATGTTTTATCCCTTTATCTCTTACACATTTTATCTCTGAAACATGTATCATGTACTTCAGTGTTTCATCACTGAACACTATAAAAGACATGGCCTTAAGCCTGTCTCAATAACGATAACAATTACTTTTGTCCTTCGCTCCATCCTCTCACTCAGATCCTCTGAGGATAACTATCCACTATCCACTTTCTCTGAAGACATCTCTATACATGTTCTACACTTGAGACATTCTTTGTTACCAACCATCAACCTATCAGTGCATATCTCCCACTGATATCATTACCCTTCTTGCCCCTGCATAATCGGGTTATCCCGATAGATAGTGAATGGATCAGACAGTATCCTTAGAGGATCTGAGTGAGAGGATGGAGCGAAGGACAAAAGTAATTGTTATTGTTATTGAGACAGGCTTAAGGCCATGTCTTTATCGGGATAACCCAATTACGCAGGGGCAAGAAGGGTAATGATATCAGTGGGAGATACGCACTGATAGGTTGATGGTTGGTAACAAAGAACACATCTTATGTATGACATGATGATGTCATAGTCTAGACCAAAGATAAGGGTAGCTTATCTAATAATGGTGAATAATATGGATAGCATAAAGATAAGGTCATAGACTGCTCTAGAATCTGGTGTCAGGAATTGAATATTAAAATATGAAATATGAAATACCAGAATTCTCAACACTCCTCCTCACTGATCATGTTACGATTTGAAGGGAAAGAGTCGAAGAGCCTTTCTTCCATCTTCGAACTTCTGCTTGCCTAGGTTCTTCGTGAAGATATCAGCGAACTGCTGATTGGTAGGCATGTAGTAAAGTTTGACTTCTCCAAATTCTACACTTTTATGAATATAATGGTCGGTCATGCAAACATGTTTTGTACAACCTTCTTGAGCAGGATTCAAAGTGAGGAACATAGCACCTTGGTTGTCAACACAAAGTGGTAGTGGACCTATCTTGAAATGTAATTCTTCATAGACATTACATATCCAGCAAAGTTGTTTAGCAACTTTGGTCATGCCACAATATTCCGCTTTGGTGGAAGAAAGTGTAACTCATTGTTGTTGCATAGATAGCCATGATACAATGCCGTTTCTTAAGAAGATGGCATAACCAGTAGTGGAGCATGATGTTTCAACGTCTCCAGCCCAATCTGTATCAGAATAAGCACATAAGCCGTTTTGGTCACCATGTCCAGAGTATGAGATGCAAAGATCCTGAAAGAATGATAGGTAGTACATGATATAGAATGCCTTTTGCAAATGTTCTTCCATAGGATTGGAAGAGAACTGAGACATTTTGATAACCATGCAGGGTATGTCTGGTTGAGTACCAAGCATGATGTATAACAGTGATCCAATAACCAATGTTACAGTTTTTCTCCTTTTCCATCATATATTTCTTTTCTGCTTTCCTTGTCGAGTGCATACTTTCCTCGGTTTATTCCGGTACATGTGGGTTTTCAGATTATTCCTTGTAAATCCTTTATCTTCCATGTTTGTACTTCTTTGATTCCTTCTCTTGTTTTCTTCTTCTTTCTTCGAACAGCATTCTCCTCGGCTAATTCCTCTTGTATCAACCTCATAGTTCTCTTCTCCATTAAGTCTGGATGACGCGTCTAGCTGACCTAATGTTCTTCAAGCTTCTATCTAATTCCTTGATGACATGTCCTTTAGTACTTATATCCTGCTGCTTGTACTTTTGCTCTTTACACTCGTTCTACGCAATACTAGCGTCTTCTTGTGTCCTGAAGTCCAATTGACTCAGACCCTCTGCTAAATCCCTTTGAGTATCCTTTGAGTATCCTTTGAGAACCCTTGAACCCTTGTCCTTTGTACTTGCTCTGACACAGAGTCTCTTCGTGAGTACCTCCGGAGAAGTATAAAGTCCTAGTCCTCTTTTTGTGTATGCTATGCGTAACAAAAGAACAAGTGTAATCTTTCGTCCCTCCTATTCAGGAGTAGGACACTTCCTTGGACCAATATTTCCGACCGAACCAGTCGAAGTATCAGGAGAGCCTTTGGCCTCCCTCGAGAAGAACCCCCCTCTGACATCGACGTTGACGTTGAACCCATGCAACACATTGTAAACCCAGGACCCAGTACCCAACAGCACAGACCTCCTTGTACCCCAGCAAATCCCTTGACCAGTGAAGTAACCCCTGTTCCCATGTCTCGTCCCACTGAACTTAAGGCGGCACTCCCCACTGATTTTTCTGGCGAACCAGCTGACGCCACACGATGGATTAAGGCCATGTGAGTGTATTTCTCTATCAACTCCGACCTATACTCTCTTGACTCTCAAAAGATCATGACCACCTTGAACAAGATGAGTCAAGGACGCGGTATTTCGTTCTCCGAGATGTGGTATGACAAAATGGCCAATACCACCATCCCTACCTCCGACAAGACCTTCAATAAATTCGTGGAAAACTTTGAATCCACCTTCTACCCCTTTGACACCAAAGCAACCTCTCGCCATGAACTGTCCAAGTTAACTCAGAAATCTTTTTGCCGCCCTGATGGAGTTTTTGACAATGGCTTCCAAAAATACATCACTGACTTTCAGAACCTTTCCTCCCCAGCAGGCATTACCAACGACATCACCCTCATTGATCAGTTCTCCCTCGGACTTGACCAACAACTCGCTACTATGATTCTCTCCATGTCAACCATTCCCACTGCCATAAAGGATTGGATTGAAAAGACCAAGACTTTCCATGCGCAAAAGATGTGAATTCTAGCCTTGAAAGGAGGAAGATCCTATACTCCCACTTGACCCTCGACTTCCAACAAGGATCCAAATGCCATGGATATTGATGCCGTCACCCTTTCTAAACTCACCCCTCAAGATCGTGCTAAATGCATCTGAGAGGGAAGATGTTTTCATTGCAGGAACACTGGACACAATGCCACTCAATGTACCAAGTACCGGAACAATTCTCCTCGTCCTCCTTCTTCTCTTCACCCTCAAGTCATTCGTACCACTGAAGTCAAAGTTTCTCCCTCCACTGTCGAAACTCCTTCTGCCCTCTCTGCTTTCGTAGATTCTCTTAAGACTCAGGGGAAGAACAAAGGTGAAATCTTACAAGTCCTTCAAATGTGCTATGAAGAACCTGAACCTACTAAAGAAGAGGTCTCCATGATTGACACTAGTCAGGATTTTTAAAGCGGGAAGTTGTATCAATGTCCTCTTCCCATGATCTTCACCATGTACTTGTAGCACTTCGCAATGAACGAACCCTTTGGTTCCCAGTAAAGCTACAAGTCAGAAACCAAATCGTTGTCACCACCGCTCTTATCGACTCTGGTGCTACCGGAAATTTCATTGATCTTGGGCTTCTCTCTCATATGAACTTCCCCATGCAACATCTCCCTAAACCCATTGATGCATACAATGTTGACGGAACTCTGAACAAGAAAGGCACTATTCTCTGGAAGGCCAAACCCCTGATACACTTTGCCAAACAATCTGAGTACATTGAACTTATGGTGGTCTCCCTGAAATGAAAACAGATCATCTTAGGCATACCTTGGCTCAAGACTCACAACCCTCAAATCGATTGGAGGTCTTATATCATCTCTTTTCCTCCAAAAGATCTCGCCTTACCTCCTGTTGAGGAACCTCCCCGACGATATTTACTTCGTTTACTTGGCCTAGATATTGACGAGGAAATTTCTTCTCTTTTTACTGAATGATATCCTGATGGGGTCGATGCATCTCCTAGTGAGTACCTCCCCCAAGGACGTGCTGAAGAAACTATCAACAAGATCACATTGTCCACTCAACTTGCCCAAAGAAATGAACCATCCGAGACATCCCTTCCCTCTTGGTGTAAAGATTTCAAAGATGTCTTCTCTGAAAGGATGTATAGCCAACTTCCCCCATATCGTTCCTTTGACCATACCATTGAACTAAAACCTTCCTTCATCCCGAAAATTGCCAAGGTCTACCCTCTTAACCCGAAAGAACAGGATGCATGCTGAACATTTATTGATGAACACCTCAAAACCGGACGTATTCTTCCATCTAAATCGCCTCAGGCTGCGCCATTCTTTTTTGTCCCAAAAAAAGATGGTTCCCTCCATCCTTGTCAGGATTATCAATACCTAAACTCTCACACTGTCCGCAATGCATATCTTCTTCCTCTTATTTCTCCACTCATTGATCGCATGAAAAACTCCACCTGGTTCACCAAGTTCGATATCCGTTGGGGATACAACAACGTTCGTATCAAGGAAACTGACCAATGGAAGGCTGTGTTTGTTACCCCATTCAGTCTTTACAAACCCACCGTCATGTTCTTTGGCTTTTGTAACGCTCCTCCTACCTTCCAAGCCTTTATGAATCACATCTTTGTGGATATGGTCTCTGAAGGTTGGCTCGAAATCTATATGGACGACCTAGGAATCCATACCAATGGCAACCTTTCTCTTCATCACGAACGAACTCGTTGTGTCCTTCTTTGTCTTTGCGAACACAACCTCTCTCTCAAGCTATCTAAATGTACCTTCGACACCCCTCGCATAGAATTCCTCGGTATGATCATTGGCCAAGGACAAGTTGCAATGGATCCTATTAAAGTTGCTGCTATTCGTGATTGGAAACCCCCTACCTCTGTAAAGGGTATTCGTTCTTTCCTAGGTTTTGCCAACTTTTACCGCAAATTCATCCACAATTTCTCTAACACTGTTGCCCCTTTAACCCTGTTAATGCGGAAGGATCAACTCTGGGCCTGGACCCCCCTTCAGCAATGTGCCTTTGATTCTCTTAAAACTACCTTTTCTACTAGCCCCGTACTCGCAATTCCCAATATCTCTCGTCCTTTCTCCATCATGACCAATGCTTCCCTCCTTGCCGCTGGTGCTGTTCTTCTCCAAGCTGACATCAATGGTGATCTCCACCCTTGTGCTTATTTCTCCCACACTTTTGCTCTTGCTGAACGAAATTATGACATTTATGATCGTGAACTCCTTGCAGTCATTCTTGCTCTCACAGAATGGCGGCACTATATCCTTGGCACTCCTCACCCTATCACTGTCATCACTGATCATAAAAATCTCTCCTATCTCAAAGATCCTCATAAACTCTCCTGTCGTCAAGCCCGTTGGTCTCTTTTTCTCCAGGACTTTGATATTCTATGGAAGGTTCTCCCTGGCACACAGATGGCCCCTGCTAATGCTCTTTCTCGTCGTGATCATGTTGATACCACCTTGGACAATGCCGACACTTCTATCATCCCTGATCCTGCCGTAATCAACGCCTTAGACATTTCTCTTGCTCGACATATTAAAACCTCTTCTTCTTCCAATCCCCTTGTTCTTCGTGCTTTAGCTAATCTTGATGATGGTTCTCCGTTATTTCCTCGTTCTTCTCTATCTGATTGGTCCTTTGACAATGGTCGTCTTTACTTCAAAGGGTGTATGTATGTCCCACCTTCAGCTCATTCCTCTCTTCTTCATTCTATTCATTCTTCTCCTCTCTCTGGCCATTTGGGTCATTTTTGCACTAAAGCCATTCTTGAATGAGATTTTTGGTGGCCTGGTCTTTCTTCTTTTGTCTCTCATTTTGTCGCCAGATGCTCTGTTTGCCAACAAAACAAAGTTCTCACTCACCCAACGTCCCCACCCCTACTTCCCATCCCCTCATCCTCTTCTCTCCCCTTCCATCAACTTTCTGTCGACCTTATCACTGACCTTCCCCTGTCCTGTGGCTTTGACTCTTTGATGGTTATGGTTGACCATGGCCTTATGAAGGGGGTAATCTTGGCTCCTTGTTCTAAAACTGTTGACGCCAAAGGAATCGCCCAACTCTTTTTCGATTTTGTATTCAAACATTTCGGTCTCCACGACTCTATCATCTCTGATTGTGGTCCTCAATTCACCTCTGCTTTCGCTCGAGAACTCGCTCGTCTTCTCAAATACGATGTCCGCCTCTCCACCGCATATCATCCCCAAACTGATGGACAAACCGAACAAACCAATCAAGAAATCGAAACCTACCTTCGTATCTTTTGCTCTAATAATCCTCATGACTGGGCTAATTTCCTAACTTCTGCTGAATTCATTCATAATTCCGTCCCTCATAGTTCCACGAAAACTTCCCCTTTCTCTCTTCTTTACGGCTATGAACCTCGTGCTTATCCCTCCCTTGGAAAGACATTTATCCCTGCCCTGGAAGGCCATCTAACCTCCTTAGAAAACACCCGAAAGGAAGCTCTTGCCGCTCATGAGTCCACATATCGAATCATGACACTTTGCTCTTCTTGAAAATTCCTCCCCTGGAAAACTGGCGATAAGGTTTGGCTTGAAGCCACTAATCTCCATCTTGGATACCCTTCCCGGAAACTCGCTCCTAAATGTCATGGACCTTTTGAAATTTCTCAGGTTTTATCTCCTCTTACTTACCGACTCCGCCTCCCTCCCACATGGAAGATCCATGATGTTTTCCACACCACTCTTCTTTCTCCCTATCGTCAAACCGAAGCACATGGTCCCTTCTTCTCTCAACCTCCACCTGACCTTATTGGAACCGAAGAAGAATACAAAGTTGACCACATTGTTTCTCACAAGGGAACATGAGGCCGTCGCCTGTACCTGACCACATGGAAAGGATATTCCTCGGCCGAAAATACGTGGGAACCTGAAAACAATCTTCGTCATGCTCCCATTCTTCTTTCCTCGTATAAACGGACTCATCATCTTATGTAGTTTTTCACCTTTCTTTTCTCTTCTTCACCTGGAAAGTGGAGTTTCTTTGTGAAGTACCCCCCCAGCATATGTGTTTCTATGACTTTCTCTTTCTAAACAACCAATATGTCATTTCTTTCCTCTTCTGTTGCATCTTCGTCTTTATCTTCTTCTTCTACACCTACCTCCCCGCTGCGTTCCAGGCGAGTTTTGCCTATCTTTTTACCCATCTTCGCCGCCCATTCTCTTTACGCCGCCATCCTCGCAAATCCTGTCCTCCTCTGTGCCGTAGAGGCCCTCCCTCCTTATGAAGAAGACAATATCACTCAGGAACTTGTCTGTCTTTTCCATGATGTCTCTATGACTCAACGATACCACTTCCAAGCGGCCCCAAGTGATCTTCCCACAGAATTTGGACTTCCTCTTCGTCTTCATTTGGACACTCTCCCTCAACGAGTTTTATCCATCCTTCATTTATATGGGTTTCATCAATATGTTGAACGGCTCTCCCCTTCTGACATCTACCCCACCTTTCGCCGCATTTTTCTTTCTTTACCAATGGCCGACAGAGATCGCTACCTTGAACACACTCAACTACCTTCTACTCCCGACTCTACACCTCCCATCCCTGTACCTACCCCCTCTTCCTCTCTCATCTCTCGCATCTCCTCTCCTTTCCCCTCTACAGTCTCTTCTTCTCTTACTGCCATTGAAGAAGTTCCTGAAGATGCATTTTCCCTTCACCACGCTGCGGTAGAAGCTATTCATAGGTACCTTCCTGATGGAACTGAGGTGGTCTCATCTCCCAATCGCGTTCTTCCTCCTCCTCCTCGACACCCCGCATCTGCTCTCTCCGAGTGCTTTCGGTGTCATTGTCTCGGCCACTATCGAGAAGATTGTCCCGATTACACCTGTCCGATCTGCCACTTGTCAGCCCCAGGTCATCCTCAATTCTCTTGTCTTCGGTCACAATGTGACTTTTGGCATCATTGGGGACATGGACGACGATTCTGTCCCGAGCAAATCTGCGGATGTTGTGATCAACATGGACACATATTTGATGATTGTCCATTCAAGATGCTTTCTTTGGAACAATCCATCTTTCTCTACAGCTGTTCCTCCCTTCCCCCCGATCTCCCTTCCTAATGGTGTTCTTCTTGAACCTGGAGTTCAATTGTATGAAGGGGGTAATGTTACAGTTTTTTTCCTTTTCCATCATATATTTCTTTTCTGCTTTCCTTGTCGAGTGCATACTTTCCTCGGTTTATTCCGGTACACGTGGGTTTTCGGATTATCCCTTGTACAGTAAATCCTTTATCTTCCACGTTTGTACTTCTTTGATTCCTTCTCTTGTTTTCTTCTTCTTTCTTCGGACAGCATTCTCCTCAGCCGATTCCTCTTGTATCAACCTCGTAGTTCTCTTCTCCATTAAGTCTGGATGACGCGTCTAGCTGACCTAATGTTCTTCAAGCTTCTATCTAATTCCTTGATGACATGTCCTTTAGTACTTATATCCTGCTGCTTGTACTTTTGCTCTTTA
>JBBPNN010001255.1:0-10900 GCA_038090935.1 Hortiboletus campestris
AGTTGGATACAAAATGAACAAAGGGGATGAGATCGAGGACTCGGACGAAGAGCAGGAGGGAGAGGGGCATGGTATGAATCATGGGGATGTGGAGATTCAGATGGATGGATATGATGAGAATCAGATGGAGGGGGATGCTGACAATGGAGATGTGGAACAGTAGAGGTGGTATTCATGGTGTGTGGTAGTTCCATGCGTTGTAGTGCTATATAGTTCTTTGTAGCACTTAATGGCCAATATGACGGGTTGCTACATGTACTATGGTAGTGCCGTGTGAGAACTGAGTGACTATATAGCGCTATATACTTGGGGGAAGTCTATGATGTCTACCATGACTATGGTTACTATGTAGTACTATATAGTGCCCTGGTTTTTTCCAGATGTTCTCATTTTGAGAACCGTTAGTTTGAGGCTTGACAAGAAGATAACATCCATGCGGCCACTGTACACCTCCACTTTCTAATGGACTGCTCTTTGGAAACTACCTATGAAACTTCGCTCAAATCAATAACTGTGACAACATAGGGACAGCTCTCCGGCGGGGCGGATGTTGACGTCGACAACGGGACACTTCCGAAATGTGGATCCATGGTCTGTGTGACTAGAAAAGCCAACTCGTTCATCATTTCACCATCAAAACGTCAGCTTACAAATATCCACTAAAGATCATACGAGTCATCAACGACTTCCATCAAAATCCGTGCCCACACGCGCCTCGAATGGCATACTTCATCAGATTTAGGTCCACTTGAGGACGTCATCTTCGGTTGGTCCTGCGGGGACATCGGACGCTGCGAGGTTGCATTGGTGGAAGACGCGGACTTGGTCAGGCTTCAGGGCACCAACAACGGAATGTAAGAGTCCTCGATTATGGAAGAGGACGAGGTCTTTCTCTTGCCAATCGTGTGGGTACACGAGCTTTTGTGGCGTGGAACGACATGACGGACGTCAATATTAGTCATTACCAGACATGCGAGCTTACCCTGCTTACCTGTGGTGCAATGCCTGGTCGCTGCATCTTGTAGAGCAGCGCGCGAACCTCTGCGAGATCTTTGATGTGTGCGCCAGCTGGGTATAGGACGCCATCACATTTCGCGCCTGCCGGGAGGGGTTTGACAATCAGTTCCTGAGCGGCCCACGGGTGAACTTGGAAGTGGAGGCCCCCTGTAACCGGGTTCTTCCACAGCTGCAAAGATGGTGTTTTTCGGCGATTTCTCTCTTTCCAACGTACATCGGCTTACCAAAGGCAACGTCTTGACCTTGGACTCTTCCCAATCGGGGAGTTCTCCCGTGGGGACCTCGAGACCCTCATTCTCGATCCCCAAACCGTTTGGCAGAGCACGAGCTGGTGCCATCCAGATGTATGGGTGAGGCGCATACCGCACCGAGGCCCGAACCGCCAGACTCTTGAGCGCTGGCGGCAGAATCTCAAATATGGTCTTGCCTGAGACGAATGCCGTGGGAGCGAGGGGCACCGACAACTCATCCCCGGTGCCATCGTCATACCTGACGATCTGGCGGTCACCTTTGGGTACTGTTATGGCATAAAGCGTGGACACGTGAGGTGGGTTATAATCGTATAAAGCTGCATCGATATGCCATCTGCAGAAACGGGTATAGCCCTTGGCTTCGTCTTCCTCGGAGACACGGGTTTTGTGAAAAGTGGCGTGGGAGGCATGTTTGAGCGCAGCAGTAGCGAGACCTTCGTGATCAGTTACAGTACCGTTGCCGATGAGTTGAACTTGAGGCACTCGAGGGATGGTCTTGATGTACAAATGAAGAATGGACTTCTTTGTGGAGTCAATCTTGTTGTTGCCATGTGCATAGCTCTCGGATTGCGGATCGAAAGCCTTAAAGTGGTGGTGATGTGACGAAGAGCGAGAAGCCCATATAGGGATGCATTACCTTGACAAGTGCATACTCTTGTTCGGGCGTAAGAGTAACGTTTCGGAACAAGAGAGCACCATGCTGGTGAGGCGCGAATTTAAAACATGGAGTTATCACACCAAGATGATCGGGCTGCTAACCTTGTAGAGCGCATCGTGGATCTCAGCAAACTGGGCTGGCGTGAGCTTACCGGGGTTGACGCCCTTGACCTCGCGACCAAAGTCGGCAAAGTAAGACGGATCTGCGGAGGCAGGCAGTGGCAAAGGGGTCAATTCGATAGCCATGGATGGACTTAGCGAAGACCCTGAGTCCGACACAGCAGGAATTAGACGAATCAGTGCGTTCAATCTGGATAATGTACGAGACATACAAGATATGGTGATCCGACTCGACAGATAAGACTCTTGCGAAGTCGGATTGAGTCCAGTGTAAATGTTTGCGTTTGTTGTACTTACACTGCTTTTAGATTCTGTTCTACATTTGCCTCTGGCCAACTTGGTTCAGCGTGCTCAGGCTTGTCAGGGTCCGAGGTCCAACGTGGCTACACCGCCTCATCCTGTGGGAGCAATGTTTCTCGGGACTGAAGCTGTATTCAAGACGATTCCATGGACTCTGCGAAGAATGTCCTCCACTCAATCGTGCTTGCCACGCAGCAAGTCCGAAACGCTACAGCTCAATATTCCACTATCAGAGGCGTCAGGAAGGTCCGACAGCACTCTCTTATCCGGCTCGAATCCGAGTTTCAAACAATCGCCAATGCTTCTCGAGCCATCCTAAAGGTCCTTGAAGACCCGTTACTTTGTCACCATTATATGCTCGATGACCGTTTGGTGGACTGGTTGTCCAGCGCCGAACCCGAAATATGTTTGGATGCGTTGAGAGAGATGGGAAAGTTGCTCGGTGTCGGGCGTGAAGTACAAGGGTTCTCTGGGTTTACCCCAACGAGATGTGCTTGCGAAGAAGACAGCATCCATGCGGCCATTGTGCTCTTCTACGCTCATAAGGCCCATTTTCACTTCTTGCTCACGACGGACATATGGTGAGTGTTAAACATCCGGATGAGTTCACGTATGGTAACATTACACAGGAACCACGGGAATGAAATCCATAGCCAGACGATACCTTCGCGAACTGAGTGAGTGTTATTACCCGCTGCCCGGTTCGCTATCAAAGTTGACCTACAGCTATACTAGGGAGGCTCTCATACAACGCTATGGACAGTCTCGATCCACCGCAGCGAGGGACAGCACGATAGAAAATCAGAGGAGGGAAATTGCTGGTATGTCCAGCCATTTCTTAATATTACTTCTTGAAGCTGGTCTCACCAACGATATCGCGTGCCCAGCTCAGAAACTGAAAAAGTTATTGAAACTACTCGACCCATTGGATTGTTCAGGGAACCATCGAAAAACCTCATCGATACGTCAATCCGATACATGCATGTGGTTGCCTGCCACGGACGCGTATAGGTCATGGAGGGAGGGGAAAGGGTCGTTTTTGTGGCTGCAGGGGAAAGGTATCCCTTGCGATGCTGTGAAGGTTTTTTCGCTGACACAACTCTGATGCAGCTGGTGCTGGAAAATCGGTTTTAGCGTGCGTTTACACCTCATATTAATGACGCAGGGATGCTGACTATGCTTGTAGTTCTTTCGTGATCAACGACCTCAATAACACGATCAACGACTCTGGAGAACTCCTCGTCTACTTCTATTGTGATTTTCGAATGAAGCGATCTACGAGTGCTGTTGAAGTCATGCGTTCCATTCTTGCGCAGTTAATGACCCACCTCTCCATTGCCACGCTGGACTCAGAAGACCTGCTGGACGACCTACTGAAGGAAAGCGATAGTCATGCTGAGCGCTTCTACAGTATCAAGGGACTCTCGCATTATCTGTCCAAGGTCGCAAGATTATGCCCTCGAACACCCGTCGTCGTCGTTGACGCACTCGACGAGTGCAGAGAGGTTGAGAGCCTCCTCGATGGGCTCATCATGAGCACTGGTGACCTCCGGATATTTGCCACTTCTCGACCACTACAGAACATCATTAGTATTCTCTCTCCTTTCCCGTGCATATCGATGGGTAAAATGGCCAATGAATTGTCGGCTGATATCCAGCTGCACGTCACAAGAGAGCTTGACTCACGCCGCCGATTGAGAACGTTCAACGAGAAGCTCAAGGAGGAAATCCGATCGAAACTTTGTGCAAAGGCCGACGGCATGTACGAATTAGTGATCTTTACATTTGGTGATTGGACTGACGGTTGAGCGTCCAAGGTTTCGTTGGGTACAGTGCCAGATCGACACACTCGAAAAATGTAGTTCGGTGTCAGAAATTCGGAGGATGCTCGAGAGCCTTCCAGAAGGACTGGAAGAGACGTACAGAAGGATTCTAATTGCTATCGACAGGCAATTGTCTGATGCGCGCCTAGTGCGACGTGCATTGGTGTGGCTAGTCACTGCCCTGCGACCCATGTGCATGCGCGAACTTCTTCAAGGGCTTACGATTGACCCGATACGGCGAGCGTTAGACCCCAGATTCGCATTGATAAAAGGTGCGGATTTGTTGGACGTCTGCAGGAGCCTTGTGGTCCATCACGAAGAAACGGACATCATCATGCTCTCTCATATGAGCGTCAAAGTAAGCGCAGTCTGCCTCCTCACCTCCTTGAATTCAACTTACTGGTTCATTGTACAGGAGTACCTGGTCGGAGAATTTGTTCATGCCAAACTACCATGGTATCATATCATCTTGGAGGATGCGCACGAACGGGTGGCTAGGCTTTGCATGGCATATATTGCGTTCTGCCTCGAGCAGATGAAGGAATCCAGGGATCGATCGTCTATCCTAACACAAGAACGTGACCTCATGCTGACTACATCATACGCGTCTCTTCCGCTTCTGAAATATGTGCTCTCCGATGGTTTCATCCATCTTGCTCATCTTGGGCCGGGCAATTCTGGGATTTTCAAGGACATCGAAACTCTTCAAGGGATTACTCGCCGATACACCTGGGAGTGGGATCGAATGTGTAAACTCGTTCCTTCAATCCGCACTGGTGTTCCGTGGCCAACTTCGGAGCATGATTTCACATTTTATATTCTCGTCGCGTTTGCTTCCGACGCTCTGTTCGAAACATTTGTCCGTTGCACTGGTCTAACACCGCAGGAAGGGACCAACCCTCTCGTATATGCCGTGCATTTCGGCAAGACTGGGCACGCTAGGGTGCTGATCTCGCAAGGTGCCAATGTGAACCATCCGGGTTTGATTATCAACTACCCGGAGACAGATGACTCGGACGTGGGTGACTCGGACGTGGACAACATGGCAACGTCATTGGAGGTTGCGGTTGATCGCTGGAATGCAGAAATGGCCGATCTACTATTAGCAGAAGGAAGCATTGTCCCAAACACACTACTTGCGCGTGTTCTCGGAGAACATCCACACGACTATCCCCTGTCCATCATCAGACGATTGCTTCAAACAGGCGAATTTCCCATATGGGCAGACACTCCCTGGGAGAACCGACGACTTCTGGAAGCCCTCTTGGACCACGCAGAAGATTACGAACAAGTGGGTGGTGAAGACGAGCTTATGTTTGGCATAAAGAGACTTGTTCAAGTCGGCTGCGCAGAGACACTGCTCCTCATTGCAGTGGAAAAAGGATGTGTCCCCGTTATTAGGACTCTCCTTTCGATGAATACATCATGCGGTTTGGATATATCATCCGCGTCGCATAATCATGGTAGGTCTTTGATCTGGACGCATGGGATCGACTCTCTGATTTACAGGACAGCTATCGTCAATTCTGTTGCAGCTAATGGTGATACCCCGTTACACATAGCTCTGAGGTTGTCCGACGAGATCCAGTGCCTCATCATTACGAAGCTCCTTGTCGAGGCTGGCTGCAGCCCTTGCGAACTCGACGCTGACGACAAACCACCCGTCCACATCGCCGTGGTGCGAGGTTTTATCTCCGTAGTGGAGTATCTCCTTTCACAGGATGTGTCGCTTCCGTCGAGAATCTTGTTTGCAGCACTACGAGTCACTCCCCTGAAGCGAGTCGAGATGATCCGCTTGCTTATCAGGAAAGGAGCCCCTGTAGATGTTCTCAATCCCGATCGGGATACCCTGCTGCACGTCGCTATGCGGTCTCTCGATAGATCCGTTTGCCCGGAGATTGCAAAAACATTCATTGATACTGGGTGCGACCCCTCTGTCCTCAACCTATATGGCGAAACTCCCCTCCGTATTGCGGCAAGACAAGAGTACCGCGAAATAGGCAATTATTTGTTATTGCTCGGCACATCCTCAGATATCTGGTCCTTATTGCATCCTGATCCCTCATCCCAAGCAACAGCATTGCGTTCACTCGTTGGCAATGTAGATGGTTCACGCTTCCTGCCAGAGGAGGAAGACAGATTGCTACAAGCCATCAGACAATTTCTGGACGATGAAGACAAGTATCTAGCTGTTGCAAAAACACTTGTGGCTACTCCGGGTGACCACACACGCTTATTTGACGGCGTCGTGAGGCGGGGATTCTGCCGTGTCGCGGAATACCTTTTATCCCAACACATATCATTACCTCATGGGATCTTGTTCACTGCGTTGCGATTCCAAGTCTCGATGGCTCCATGGCTCATTCACAAAGGAGCTGATCCGCACGCCAAGGAAAGTGATGGGGATACTCTGCTGCACATTGCTATGAGGACACTCGAGAAAGCTCAGTGTCACACGACGGTGCAAGCCCTCGTTGGCGCTGGTTGCCACTCTTCTGCATCCAACCATGCTGGCCAGGAGCCCATGGTCATTGCAGTATCTCGAGGGTTTTTCTCCGTAGTGGAATATCTTCTATCCAAGCGCACACCATTACCTCAAGGGATCTTGTTCACTGCGCTGCGGCGCCAAATATTGATGGTCCCGTTCCTCGCTCGCAATGGAGCTGATCTGCACGCCAAAGAAAAAAATGGAGATACTCTCCTGCACGTTGCTATAAGGATACTCGAGGAAGCTCAGTGCCACATGACGGTGCAAGCCTTCGTCGGCGCCGGTTGCCACCCTTCTATATCCAATCATGCCGGCCAGTTGCCCATCGAAATTGCAGTATCTCGAAGGTTTTTCTCCGTAGTGGAATATCTTCTATCCAATCGCACACAATTACCTCAAGGGGTCTTGTTCAATGCGCCGTGGCACCAAGTATTGACGATTCCATTCTTCACTCGCAAGGGAGCTGATCTGCACGCAAACGAAAAAAATGGGGATACTCTCATGCACGTTGCTATCAGGACACTCGAGGAAGCTCAGTGTCACACGATGGTACAAGTCCTCGTCGTCGCCGGTTTCAACTCCTCTATATCCAATCGTGCCGGCCAGTTGCCCATCGAAATTGCAGTATCTCGAGGCTTTGTCTCCGTAGTGGAATATCTTCTGTCCAAACACACACCATTACCTCAAGGGATCTTGTTCACTGCGCTGCGGTATCAAATATCGATGGTCCCATTCCTCATTCGCAACGGAGCTGATTTGCATGCTGACGAAAAGAGTGGAGATACCCTCCTACATGTTGCCATGAGCATAACAAAGGAAGCCCAATGCCTCACAACTACGCAAGCTCTCGTCGGCGCCGGTTGCCGCACTTCTACATCCAATGGTGCAGGCCACTTACCCATCGAAATTGCAGTATCTCGGGGGTTTGTCTCCGTGGTGGAATACCTTATATCACAGCGCATACCATTACCTCAGGGGATCTTGTTCACTGCGCTGCAGCACCAAGTATCGATGGTCCCCTTCCTCTTGCGTAAAGGAGCCGCTATGCATGTGCGAAAAGACGGGGGAGATACCCCGCTACATGCCGCCATGTCGATATCCGAGGAATCTCAGTGTCACGTGACGGTGCAAGTTCTCGTTCAGGCTGGTTGCCCGACCTCTGCGACCAATGCTGCTGGGTTGCAACCGATCCACATAGCTGTATTTCAGGGGTTCATCCCTGTTGTGAAATATCTTCTGTCACTTGCTCCTCCAGACAGTCTCCCCCTCAACTTGCTTTCCAGCGTGTCGCCGTGTAATAACTCCTCATCGATGATTCGTCTTCTTGTGGACCATGGAGGCAACGTAGCACACATTGATCTCGCCGGAAATGGTTTGCTGCACCATGTGATGCAGTTCTCGGACGAGGAGGAATGTCTGAAAGCCACCCGAGTCCTCATCCACGCTGGCTGTCGCCATTTCGCACCGAATGCTTCGCAAGACACTCCTCTCCACACTGCCGTCAAGCGAGGGTTTGCCTCTGTAGTGGATTACTTGATTTCAGATGGCGTTCCTCTTCCTCCCGATATCCTGATCTCAACGTTTATGTCACGGCCCATCTATGGACGAAATTCTGACAAGTGGAAATCGCAGGTCTCTTTACTTATCAGCCAAGGGGCCAATGTCCACGCTCGAGATGTCGATGGTGATACCCTGATGCACTACGCCATGCAGTTGGACTCGGAAATACATTCCTTAGAGGCAACAAAATTATTGGTTGAAGCTGACTGCAGTACCTCCGTGCCGAACACCAATGGTATACTACCTGTCCAAATTGCCGTGGCCAGGGCCTTCATCTCAGTCGTGGAATACCTACTTTCGCACAATGCGCCATTCCCTCGTGATATTTTGCTCGCCGCGGTGCAAGCTCGATATGTCAGTTCTCAGGTCCCGCGTGTGGTTTCCTTGTTGGTTCGAAATGGGGCGGATGTATCCGTCTGCGCAATCAACGGGGATTCAGTCCTACACGTTGCCCTAGCACGGGAGCCTTACTCGTTCTTTGAAGACTCGCTGCTAGAGGTTGTGAAAATTCTCGTCCAGGAAGGCTGTGACACCTTTGCACGCAATTCCAGTGGGCGGACACCTCTCGAGGTTGCAGTGGCCATGCGGTACTCTGAGGTTGAGGGCTACCTACGTACCTTTGTTCCCGAGCAATTGTCCTTGGACACCCCGCCCCTTTCACACTCATCCAAATGTATCATCATATAAAATAACTCTGTTATCCATCTCCACACAACAATACCTAAATACAACGGTATCTGGAATTCAGTTTTTCACGAAAATCCCACCTGCGAGCCGCGTTGCTGGGAAGTTGGAAACACTCTTGGCTGTCGCGTATTGCGCCAGTCAGATCGCGATCCTGAGAGGCCTTGCGCAAGCTGCTGGTAACAATCGTATTTGTCTTCTTGTTCTTCACTGGGATTCCTGATCAAATCAGCACCGGAACTCGGACAATACACCGTCACGGGGGATTCCTACGCTCCTGGCATCATCGATTTACAGCACGTCAGCACGATTGCGGGGTGAGTGCACCCTGTAGGGACCTTCAATTTATGTGGACACCAACGCACGACTCAATGGTTGAATTTCAAACCGGCTATTCTGACCTGCGTAAGTGTGACCAAGTTCCTACTTGGCTTCCCCATGATGACTGCCATCACTCGAAGGCTGACTCGACATGGACGTGCACGAATCCCCGGTAGAACTAGTCTGCTCGGCAGACCATTCTGCTTGGTACGTGACCGCGGACAGTCGAACGCAACAAAAACCGGACTGTCGGTGGTATTGCGCGACGCGTTGCTAGGCTTGACGCGCGGTACGATACCCTCAGCTCCACCCCGAGAATCCAACCGAGGAACACAATGTGAGCGTTTCGCGCGCGCGGCCACACCCACATCCGGTCGCAACCACAGCGCAAGGCATCGGACGAGCTCGACACCACACTCAATGACGTCTCGCCAATCGTGCCTCAACTCCCCGGCAGTCATACCAAGTAAGATCGGATCGCAAGTTGGGACGCTGATCGGGGGTATCAGGGTGCGCCTTCAAGCGGAAGCAAAATACCATGACGAGCCACTTCACCACCCGACGACACCCACCATAGAGGGCGATCCAATCATCATACTCGGAGACGGTCGTGAGCATGCTGAGACTAAATGTACATGGTGAGGGGTTAGCTCGCCTCGGATGACGTTTTACTAACCTTATTTAAAGTTTGTCGTTTGGAACTTTGGCTTGACACAGTGGTGTGGCTGGCACGCACTGCCTTACACTCTGGGATGTAGACGGTGGCGAATGCGGGAATAGTTTGAATGGAATCGATCGCTCAGAGTAAATGTCTCTATGCAGCAGAGAGGCATTTTCAATGTTTGGTACTGACGTGGAACATGGCGCTGATACCCGAAAACAATAAAATGCTTTGGAACCATGGGACCTTTTTTACACATATATGTTTGAAGGGACCCTCGCTGTCAACGTCCGTGCATGATGATCCCTTGCTACAAGCACACCACACGACAGACGAGCGTACCATCGATGCTTCTGTCGTCGCTCGACAACTTGGTGCGTCAGTCAGCTGATCGTGTCAAACGGTGGGGCGTCGCGAACGCGCTCCGAATTAGCGACTTGCTCCGAATACGGCGCATACACGACGAGTACAGCAAATACATTATCCATGGGTTGACCCAATCAATGGGCCGGATAACGACAGAGCGCCCCGGCTGCGTCCGGTGATGGTGATATCATCATGATATGTAATGACTGCTTGCCAGTGGGCCCAGTGGCCTGATGTTTCCCTCTCCCTTTTTTTCTCGCGCACCGGCGGCAGAAACCAAACATGGGCGGCGTAGCATCACAGTGAATTGTTGTGCCCTGGAACCTTGGCACATGGTTGTGTTCAGAATCAGTGATGGTGATATCATGATGCCACCGACCGGGCCAAGCCAGGTACGCTATGTCTCCTCCCCTCTTTTTCGCGCACGGCAACGATTGAATATGGGCGGTGTGGCATCAGATCCAGGGACTCGATGCGTATGTACACCATTCTATTTTTCTTCATTGTCTTCCGTGGCTGCCGTGGTGACGAAGCTCATCACAAAAAATGCAGGGGAAATATATTGCTTTATATAGCTATATTCGGCGACGTGTGCCATGCGGTATGTAGTTGAGGCTGTCTGGCTGGGTGCGACAAAACATGCGAATGTAAA
>JBBPNN010001256.1:0-10900 GCA_038090935.1 Hortiboletus campestris
GAGCAGGCAACTAAAGGGAATAGATCCCCAGCTAGTAGGGAGACCTAATAGTTCATTAGTACCTTGGGAACAGGGTCGAGTCAAGCATTTAAGCTGATTGCCAACTCCTTAGTGCATAATAGAATCAGTTTAGGAAAAACTGTTTTGTGTGTCTAAGTGACGTGTGAGAATCAGTAGTGAGAGTGAAGTGTATTAACGCTACCTACCCAATTGAGCATTCCTTATCGACTGGAGCTAATTGGAAGTCATTGAGAGCACATCTTAGGGAAGTAACCCTAGTCGCTACAAAGTATCCTCCTAGCAACCCAAGAGTTGTCTAGATCATTCCCCCAACCATCCAATTGTACATTTTGTACACCACCCCAACAGAAAACCAGACCCTCAACATATTGCTGAACCCAAATCCCCCTCAACCTCATTGAAGATTGACGAACAAACCACGTTTCTGATAGTCAACCCCTTTCTATGAGATTGACACTTGTTTCTAGTACCAACTTGACCAGGGAAGAGTACTCTCTTCACCTTGCTTCAGGTTTACTATCCGTGGAGATAAGATTGGTTGTCTGGTAAGTGTTTCTTAGCATTTCTACTGATCTTATCTAGAAAGAAGACAACGGTGATTCAAAAGAAGAAGAATAATTAAAACTTTCTAGTCCAGATAAAGGCCAATCAGAAGGAATGGACGCCTTAGCTAATAGATTAACTATGCTGGAGAATTCGTTGATGTCTTTCTCCTTCCATAGCAGCTCTTCGATGTTGTCTTCCCAAAAAAGGTCACATTTTAAGACCTTCATATATGGAATCAAGCTCATTAGAGGTCTTAGCTGACTTGATTAAACACTGTAAATGGTGTTGAGCATGATACTTGGGATCATGATGGAAAAAATTCCGAAAGTGAGTGTTGAAGGCTTTGTTCCAGTGTGAAAGCCTTGGTGCCTTGAACTTGGTGAAGTAGCCAAAGTTGTAGTAGTCTCTGGGGATACACCAGTTCGATTCTAGAGAATCCTTGAGAATGTGAGATGGAGTTGTGGTGGAAGGAAAGTGAGAATGAAGAATGATTTCATAGAACACGAGTGGCAAGAGAGTGGTAATACATCTTGGTGGGGAAAGCCCAACCAGCACCCTCATAAGCAGAGCTGATAGTTTCATTAGCATACATGAAACTGTTGATTAAGGTCCCAGACCTGATCCAAGTCTTGCAAGGTCTAAGCTGAATAGGATAGACCAGGTGGTCAGCTCGCTTTACCTGAAGCTCAGTTAGAGCTTGGTACTTTCAACTCTGGAACACTGGTTCCAGGTGGGTGTTGTGCATTTCCTCTTCTTTGTCGTCTCTGCAGTAATTCTTCCATGGGTCTTCCACAGAACGTCATGTCCTCCACATTTTCCAGTCTCCTGAACCTAGTCTCTGATGATCTTGGAATTGTGTGAACCAAAGTTCCATGACTTGTTGAGGAGGTAATCCCTCCTCAAGTACAGGATCTGCTGAAAGCAGTACCAAGTCCATATTGTGCGAGTCCATCAAGGTAAGAGTCACAAAGTTCTCCTGTTGATGGGGGAGAGGGTTTTGAGGAATCTCTAGCATCAAGATAGGCATCTTGAGTAGACAACGATGGTGATGGAGAGTTAGGAGGTGTAGTTGGGGGTGTAGAGTGATGCAAGGATGGAGATGAGGTTGAAGGTGCAATAGGTGGCGAAGAATCAAAAGCAGTAGCAGCCTGCAATTGAATTATCCTATGCACAATGAAGGGTTGTGAATATAGTTCAGGGCGAGTCAGCTCTGGACTGTAGTGTCAAACTACAACTGCCCCTTGGTCGTTGTGATTACAGATCTGTCCTCGTTCAAGGTCACAAGAACAGAGAGGGCAAGGCAATAAAAATGGAACACCAGGAGGGACCAACCGAGAAGACTTGGTAGCAGGATATAGAGGGGGGTCTTGCGATTCTGGGGCAGATGCTAACTCATGTTGTCCTAAACAAAGGATGACTGCAAGGGTCACGTAAGCATCTGGAGTCTCAGTATTGAAATTAAAATGAAAGCCATCGTGTAAGCGTCTGACTATCAATCTCCCAGATTGTGCAGCGAACTCTAAGAGTCTGTCCTCCTCAATGATAGGTTGAGTAAGTGCATAATTAAATGCAGTGGCGACCATAGATAAAGTCATCATGAATCCTTCAACCAACCATGAACCATATTGCAAAAAGATAGCAGGCATTGGTGCTAGCAAGATGATGAACTGATCTTTATGCAGGGCTCTTAACCTATCAGGATAACCCAATTACGCAGGGGCAAGAAGGGTAATGATATCAGTGGGAGATACGCACTAATAGGTTGATGGTTGGTAACAAAGAATGTCTCAAGTACGAAGGTACATTAAGAGATGTCTTTAAAGAAAGTGGATAGTGGATAGTTATCCTCAGAGGATCTGAGTGAGAGGAGGGAGTGAAGGACAAAAGTAAAATGTTATTGTTATTGAGACAGGCTTAAGGCCATGTCTCTTATAGTGTTCAGTGATGAAACACTGAAGTACATGATACATGTTTCAGAGATGAAATGTGTAAGAGATAAAGGGATAAAACATGTATCAGAGATGAAACATGTAACAGAATGTGAAACATATAGTAAAACATGTGTCACATCTCATGACAGAATGATGTCATGGTCTAGACCAAAGATAAGAGAAACTTATCTGATAATGGTGAGTAATATGGATAGCGTAAAGATGAGGTCATAGACCGCTCTAGAATCTGGTATCAGGAATTGAAAATCAAAATATGAAATACCAGAACTCTCAACAATAAAGGCCATTGGCTAAGAACCATGATGGCATGACAATTGTGTAGTATGACACCATCTGGATAAGAATAGAAATGGTGTCATAGTTATGTCATAAAGGTCTAGAACTTGTAATGTCATGGGTCTAGAATGTATTAGTAATCATGAAGAGTGACCCAGACAAGATAAGATAATTAATATCAAATTATAGATTCTCAATACTCCACCTTGCTATTCATGATGAGGATGTGTAGTGGGAAAGGGTAAGACATTTCCTGTTGTCCTCAAAATATTGCCAAGCTAGATTCTTCATGAAGATATCTGCAACTTGTTCATTCATGGGAATATAATAGAGTTTGATTTTCCCATCAGTGACACATTCACGGATATAATGTTCCAGAATTTCAATGTGTTTTGAACAACCTTCCTGAGCAGGGTTAGAAGCAAGAAACATGGCACCTTGGTTATCACATAGAAGCAGAATTGTCTTGAGATTAAATCTCAATTCCGAATGAAGAATTTGGATCCAGGACAATTGTTTTGCAGCTTCTGTCATGCCAACATATTCTGCTTCAGTGGAAGACAATGTAACCTTCCGTTGACGATGGGATAGCCAAGAGACTATACCATTTGCAAGGAACATCACATACCCAGAAGTAGATCTTTGAGTTTCACGATCTCCAGCCCAATCTGTATCAAAGTAAGCTAGGATTCCAGATCGACTAGCTCCATCATATGTCAAGCAGAGATCCTTGGTTTCAAGGAGATAGCGGACTATATATAGTGCTTTCTGCAAATGTTCTTCCGATGGGTTGGAAGAGAACTGTGACATCTTGATTACAGAATATGCAAGGTCTGGATGAGTTCCAAGCATAATGTATAACAGTGATTCAATGACCAACTGATATTGTGAATGGAGGTGAGGAGTCAAAGGAGTTGTATATGGTCTGGGATTATAACTGGATGGAAGAGGTGTGCAAGCAACCTTGGCAAGATCAAGTTTGAATTGTTTGATTACTTTCTTAGCGTAGGCAATTTGATCTAGCTTGAGAGTATATTTTGTGCGATCATGGATGATATGCATGCCAAGATATTCCATTGCAGTGTCAAGATCTCTACTCTCCCATTTTGCCATAAACTATTTCTTCTTCGTCACAAGGTAGGAGTGATTGGAACCGATGAATAGAGCATCATCAACATAGATGACAAGAATAATGATGTCTTGACCGTTAAAATGAACATAAACACCAGGATCTCCATGTGTTCTAACAAAACCCATATCAAGAAGTGATTGGTGGAGAGCCTTGTTCCATTGTAGGGCAGCTTGTTTCAAACCATAAATTGCCCTGAGCAAACAACAAAATTTATTCTCCATGCCAGGTTTGGCAAATCCTTCAGGTTGCTCCATATAAATTTCTTTATCGAGATTGCCAAACAGAAAAGCTGTTTTGACGTCAAGCACTTCAATTTCCCAATCTTCAAGCACAGTGATGGAAAGAAGGAGTCGAACAGTTTCGAATCTTGTAACTGGAGAGAAGGTTTCTTCAAAATCTATTCCATAAATTTGGGTAAAACTCTTTGCATCAAAGTGGGCCTTAGTGCAGCTATCACTGTTGACAACATATACCCATCTCCCTTTGACAGGTTTACGTCCAGGTAGAAGATCAACCAATTCCCATACTTTGCATTCATGAAGGTATTTAATTTCATCCTCCATTGCAGTTCTCCATTTAGCTTGTTCTGATTTCAGTAGTTTCAGAACATCCTTATAGTGTGAAGGAACACCAGCAACAGGTGCAGCTGTGGCTATAATTGTCAGGACTCAAACCAATGGCTCTCAAAATGAGAGTTGCACAGGCAGATAATGACTATTCCAAGAGTGAGGAATAAGTACAGTGGGATTGACTACTTATATAGTGAGAGACAAAACAGGCCACAAGGAATACATGAGGTATGATGTGGCTAATAGAATGTGATAGAAATGTCTGGAAGGAATCTGTGAGTCTGTGGAGGTGAAAGTAGTGAAGTGTGATAAAGTGAAAAGGTGAAATAAAAGCGTTCTTGACAATAATGCGGTTAAAGAACTTCGCACTATACATACATAGTTCCAAGATCATCTTCTTTGTTGCTAGGCAATTGAGGGGGTTCTGCATGTATCTCACGTTCAATCTCCACCAGAGGTCTATCTTCATATAGGTTATCAGGGAGAATTTGTGGATTACGAACACAAGCTCCTCTGCATAACTGTGGTGATTGTGAATGGTAGGTAGGTGGTGGAACACAAAATGAAGGAGAGCGAGATGGCTGTTGATCATTTCATAGAGGAAATTGTTGATTGGGATGTGGATCTTCCATAGGTGGAAAAAGATATTGATGTGTGACTGGAATTTGTTCAGCTGAGTTAGGATCAAATTGATCTCTTTGGTTACTATCCTGGTCTGTGATGTTGTCTGGAATAGAATCATTGGCAGGTTTGTCATCAGTATTTCTAGAACAGTGTGGAAAGACAAATTCATTGAAAGTGGCTGTGGTTGAAACCACAATGGTTCTGTGCTTAGGTGACCAGAATCAGTAACCTTTTGTACCTCTTTCATATCCAATAAAGGTGGCTTCTTTGGATTTTGCTGAAAGCTTATTAGCATGATCTTCCTTTGGAATGAAGATGTAAGCTTGGCAACCAAATACATACCTTGAAATAAGACACATCTGGGATATCTCCATTCCATTTGGAAATCAGAGTTGACCATTCAAGATGATGCATGGGCTGTTGGTTATAGATGTGTAGAGCAGTTTCTATAGCATCTTGCCAAAAGGACGGAGATAGGCAAGCATGTTGGCACATAGCCTCAGCTTTTTCAAGGATTGTGTGATTAAAATGTTCAGACAACCATTTTGTTGAGGGATTTGAGGCACAGAGGTTTGATGTTCAATGCCTCTGGACGATAAGAACATCTGAAGAGAATGATTAATATATTCCCCCCCATGGTCTGAACGTACAGAGCAGAGATGAAAACCAGTTTGGTTCTCCATTCAAGCAATCAAATCCTGAAGTGCCTGAATGGCATTAGCCTTAGATTTAAGAAAATGAAGGGTTGCAAAATCCAAAGCATCATCAATAAAGGTAATAATCCACTTTTTGTGAGAATGCGACAAGGTTGACATTTCACAAAGATCCATGTGAATTAAATCAAGAACCCAAGAAGCTCACTTAGCGGACTCAGAGAAAGTCTGTTGATGAGCTTTGCCAAGGGCACAGCCCCTGCAAATATCAGGTGTATCCAGAATAGATAAAACAGGTATGCTCTTAAGAGAAGTATGGGCGTGATGAAGCACATTCTTGGACAGATGTCCAAGCCAGTAGTGCCACAAGTCATAGGACTTGTCATCCTGCAAGGAGTTAACTGAACCATCTGGAGTGATCTGAGTAGACCAAAACCAGTGGAGCAGAGTAGTTGGCAATAAAGCAGATGCCTGTATTATCAACCTTCCTTGAGAGTTCCAGATCTTGGTCTTATCTGTAATTTCACACTTAAAACCCTGATGGGTAAGCGTGGTAACAGATAATAATCTGTGAGCAGCGTTGGGAGCATACCAAACTCCATTCAATACAAAAGGAGTGGCTTCTGAAACATCCTGTTTAAATAACTACTCCATTAGCAGTACCAGCAGATCATGTTCCATTAGACAGATTCGAGAAGTCATCTAGATAAGGTGTTGTGTGATCAGAGCAACCTGAATCAATAAGCCAATGATCTTGATGAAAGTCAGATTCTCGATCTTTTGCGCCTAGGGCTAAGCCCCTGAATAAGCAGAATCATAATAATATTCACCATCAGCTACATTGGAATAGTCGCTGTATGTATCCTCCTCTTCCTGTTTAAGAATACTATGGTCAATGCCATGTTTCCAGGAACCATCATGATTACGTCTAGTATCACCATGGAAATGAGAAGGAAGTGACTTTGGCTTCTTGGATTTAGCTCCTCTCTTAGAGCGATGGGGGAGAGGAGCCAGTGCGAAAGGGCTGAGAAGGTCCAGGTTCACTGAACACAGCCATGACAATGCTCATCCCCATATCTCCTTGATCATAGCCCCAATTGGCTTCAGATTCAAAGAAGATAGGTTGATCGTAATCAGGATCAACTTCCATCTCATTGAAGATCTCAACTGCATTGGAAAATGTGTCAACCTCATTAACACGTGCTTTATCTTTCCCCTTGTGATCACCCTTCTTCTTGGAAGGCCCCTTAGCACCCTGCGAAGCAGAAGTCCTTGTGGACAGCTTATAGGGCTTCCTCCCACATTGGGTCTTGTTGCCATGTGGGTGTTGGGATGCTTGTTGTCTGGGGCAACCATAAACTTCCCAGCAGTTTTCTGACAGATGGGATTTCCTACAGTGGATACAAGTGGGACGGGTAGGAGCACGTTGAATTGTATTGGTACGATTGGCTTCTGGTCATTCCTCAACCTGGAGGCAATGAACCAGAGTGTCATATACTGTGCCAACCCCAAGCACACTCCGGCCCTCTGGGCACAACTCCACTCCTTCAGGAGCAATCTCCAGTTTGTTCTCTGTAATTATGTATCTCCATTCCTCCAGACCTTCTGTACCTCTGACTAAACTCTTCTGACATTCTACTTATGATATTCCTTGTTCCGCACTTAGTTTAGTTCCAATTCATAGATGCCTCCAACCTGTGCTCACACAGCTCCAGCATTTGTCCTGCCGGAGTGCAGCACCAGCTTTCTGATCTCCCGTCCTCCGTCTCCGTCATCCGTTACTAATACTGTACTCTTCCTCCGTATATAAACTCCTAGATACTCTGTGTACAGTAGCTTGATTATCGACTAGGACAGACTCCTGTTCTTCCTTCTCCTCTGTTTCTCTTCACTCTGAAATACGGGACACGAATGACAGCAAGGGTGCAGCACATAAGCTGAAGTCGAAGTCCTATCCGTCTGCACGAACTCCGGAGTTCCGGAGTTCCCTCAGGAGTTGCACGGTCCCTAACAGACCTTTCCCAACATCGTGTCGTTGACTTCAGTGACAACGTGTTGAAGCAAATTTTCATTGATGATCACGATGTTGAAAGCATTGCCGGACTTGAGTTTGTCGTGCCAGTGTCTTCTGGTTTTGGCAGCGTATGTGGCAAGGATCCGGTCACCATGCCGGGTCGACAAGCGGAAAGGGTGACATTCTAGGTTCCAGAAGAATTTGAAAAGCACTGCAATGTGCTTTTCTGGCCAGCCAGCTTCCTTTAAGTGCTCCAGATATGAGGTCTGCACCTGCAGGATCTCTGTGAGTGACAGCTCATTGTCGGCTTTAGCATATTTAGAGGCTTTGACTGCAGTGACAGGATGCAAAGTGAGAATCTCATTGGTGGATGCAAGCCCAAAGGCATTGTCGGCCTGTGAGTGAGCTTGTTTTGTGGCTTCAAAACAGCCATCTTTCATGAAGTACCATAACTCGATGTATTCGAACACTGCAATTTTTTGGAGTGCATACTGGGACGGCCGTGAGGCAATGACATTGGGTGGGTGTGCATCTTCCTCAAAGTCTCCAATGATGGGCTTCTTCTTATCCTGGGCCTGCTTGGCCAGGTCTCCTGGTTCCTCTGCTCTTCCTGGTTGCTCCATTAGCCGGTCTTCTTCATTCTCCAGGCGATCCCGTGGTGGCTGAGCTGGTGGCTCTGGTGGTGGGAGTGGTTCCGGGTGTGCCTGGCACCAGGTGGCCTGTAGGTGCTGGATGGCCTGCTCCTTGTTCCAGCCGAAGGCCTCAATGAGGGCACCCCACAGCAAGAAGGCCTCTCCTGCTGCGAAGTCTGGCATGGGGTTCAGATCCAGATCCATGCGGGTGAGGAAAGATACTGACAAAGGAGAGACAGAAGGTGAGAGTAATGAATGACAGGAAGGAAGGATGTGCGATGGGAGCAAACTGTGACAAAGCTCGCGATCAAGCTGCAGATGGAGGAACAGCCGGTGCGAGGAGCTCGAAAGAAAGAGGCATGGGAGCTACCTTGCCCACTGGTCTGAAGACCTTACGTTGCGGCTACACTCATGCCTTGCTGTGCCGCAATGTGCACACCAATGTTTCATGCACATGACCTGACCAAGCGAGTCACGTCATTATCATGCGCCCACTTATCTCATCTGAGTCATTCCTGTTGCTAATCAGCACGTGACATCATAAGAGGTCATAATTGATTATAATGCATGTCCATCCATCAGCTGCATTATAAGGCATGATCATGGTGGGACAACATGCACAGAGCTTTTCAGGGTGACTCATTTCGTTGGATTATTCCACTCGTCATTCAAATGAATCCAGAGTTTCGAAAAGCGGTAAATCTCCATTATTATTGGTTCGTGGTTTTAATGACAGATGACAATGCTAGTAACTACAATGATGCCATTACCCAGGACTTATGACCACAATGCAGGCGATATCATGGCAACCATTGAAATAGTTGTTAGCAAACACGTTGTATGTTAATGACTGCCATGATACAACATACCTTGACACAGGCAACTGAAACCGCTGGAACCGCAAGATTGTGGGAAATGGGCAGGAAGAATGAGGATGGACGAGGGGCAGGCCTAGGCAGAAAGGGTGAGAAGTAAGAACAGGCAACAAAAGCAGTCTGGAGGTGCAGGTAGATACTAAGGTGGCAAAGATGGGGGGGCAGGTGGGGACAGCAAGGATGAGATGCAGGCATAGGCAGTGAGGATGAGAGGCAGGTACATTCATAGCAGCAAGGATGAGGAGCAAGCATAGGTGATGAAGACAAGGAGCAGGCGTAGGCAGAAGGTTGAGGAGCGGGAGGGGGTAACAAGAACTCGGACAGTTCAATGGGGGAGGTCCAGGCGTACGCAATGAGGATGAAGGGTCCGGGTAGATATAGGCAGCGGGCAGGTGCAGGCAGCAAGGACAACGAGTTTGTCGTCAGGTAGCCAGGTCTAGGGATTTTGACTGAGCCACATTGACACCGCTAAGTGCATGCAGTGGCGTGTCGAGCACGTCGAGCACGTCGCGCACATCTGCAACAATGCCAGCAACGACATCAGAGGTGGAGTCATTGTTACTCACAGAAGCGGCAGTGGGAATGAAAGAGAATGAAAGAGAAGAGCGAGAAAAGCAATGGCGGAACTTGAAATGACGGGGTTTGAACTTCCTTGATCATGTGATTGCATTATAATACAGTTGTGTCATTCACTCTAAGAGAACATTAAGAAGTAATTCAGAGACAATGTACACTGAGCTCGTTGGTAGGCATCCATGATCCGTCTGTGTTACAGAAATCCCCTGGATGTCCGAGGCCAAGGAACACAAGTTTGCCTCGTGGGTTTCTTCTGCTTTTCCCGACGACCCCAATTCCGATTTCCTCTGATTCTTCAATTTGCCTTCTGATTCTTTTGACACATAGACAGAGTCCCGTTCACCTTCTGATCTTCTTTTCTAACTGGAACTCCTGATCCTTTGTGCAGTCCGCAGTATGTCTTCCTTTTGTTCCTTTCCATTCCTCCCCTTGACCCAGTTTCCTTTACGGACGTATCCCCTTCTAGAACGGCGCTCCACTGTTCTGTTTCCCCTTTAGGACTCCTTATTCAGGGTCCACTCATACATATATAAACGCCCAATGTACTTGTACTATTCCCCAGTTAGTTCTACACAATACAAGTGTAGTATCTAGCCCAATCCGCTTGTGGACTTGCGAGTCTACTTGTCGAGACCCTTCTCTCAGTCTCTTTGCCTACCAAGCGCAGTAGACTCTTTGATTCCACATCACGCTGCAAGGGTAACATAGGACCTTGGGCAGAACAACTTCCGACTTTCTCCGTCGTTCGTCACGAGACTCCTCCGGATAAAGCTAGGTTCCACGCTCAGCGTAACAAAAGAACTAACTGCTTTTCCGTCCCTACCAATTGGTAGAAGGACGAGACCATCCCCACCACCACACGCAGGATCAACCTTGAACATCTCCTCCAACGCGGATTTAGAGACGAGGAAGAAGACAACAAGCCCTCTACCATTGGAACCAGATCTACTCCTGCTCCACCCGAACTCTCACCAGTTCATCGAGAATCGACTTCACGTCCTTCTCATATGAGTTCAAGCAGGCGTGTACC
>JBBPNN010001257.1:0-10874 GCA_038090935.1 Hortiboletus campestris
CGTTCTACGCCCATTGGGGGACATGGGGGACGACCGGCGATACGAGGGTCGCATTGGAAGTTTTCAAACCACTTGTTATAGAGATTGTAGAAAGCGGAGGGGTCGTCATAGTAGTTTCCTTGCCTTGCGTCACGATCCACATCAGAATGCGTGGTGTAACGGGGGTTGTCCACCCTTCAAAGGAAAGGGGATCTTTGGGCTAGCGGGATATGGTTGGGAGGCGAAGGCGTAATTGAGGATTCAGGGGACGGTGATGGTGGTGATTGTGCCATGGGAGTAGGTTCTCTCCAGATGTTAGACATTTCGCGTTGTCCGAGTATCTCAAGTCCTCGTTAAGAACGACTTCTAGAGATTCAAGACCGAGTGCGGTGGAAGGTGGGGGTACAAATGTTGAGGTTGGAGTCGAGGATGGAGGGACCGGAAGATATCTCCCTGGCTTCAGGAGCACTATGCGGTAACGATGCGTATATCGACATGACGTACGGTAATCATGCGAACCGGGGACTAAATGTATTGTATATCCCTATACGCTCAGGTCGACGTCACCTGGGAACCGCCCCTAGTGCACTATGGGGAACAGCAACGTTATTCTTATTTGTTAATCGCCGAACGAGCGATGTAGACAACGGTGGATATGGAGTCGTTTACTCCGATCTTCACGCGATCAACGGATTCCCCTTAACCCTAGGGTCCGGACTGCCTTTCGGCAGGTACGAAGCACGTGAGACAACGAGCAAAGAGCTCGATGTTTAAGACGGGGAGTGTAGTAGGGAACAACAAAAGCGGCGTCGTTCACGACAGCCACGATTGAAGGCAATGAATAGAGGGGAATGGGTTGAGAATACTCTTGGAATAATATCAAGCCTCTTACTGACGGTTCTCAAAATGAGAATTGCGCTAGCAGATAATGACTATTCCAAGAGTGGGGAATTAGATGCAGAGGGACCGACTACTTATATAGTGCTAGATGAGGAGACCATGAGGAAAGCATGAGACATGACATAGTTAATAGAATGTGATAGAACTGTCTGGAAGGAATCTGTGAGTTTGTGAAGAGATGAAAGATGTGAAATGTGAAGAAGTGAAAAGGTGAAATAGAAGAGAAATAAAAGTGTCTCTGACAATTTTCATTTGGGATACCCTCACTGAACACGAGGTCAGATACACGCAAGGCTGACTCGTGCTGCCCATTGCCGATGTGAGCGACTGCGTGTGTGATACAACCAATGACGAATCGCTGAACCTCGATAGACTAGCGTGCGATAGTCAACATGACATAGGACGGGTTCACTCACATTTCTCCTCTCATCGTGAGTGAGTTCAAATATCAACCTCTCCGAGTCCCTTGTTCTAACCTCGTCGTTCTTCCTCACAGCGTCCCAGCTACCCTTTATGTGTATCAGTGAAGCGGCATTCAAATTGTGGACGCAGGGCGACTTGGTTCGTGTTGAAAAGCTCTTTGCAGAAGATATCATACATCCCTCAAATCCTTTTCACTACGCACGCGCACTCGCTCTCCGCGCTCTTGTGCGGACCCGTTTGACATGGCCATCGACGATGCCAAAAAGGTAAATTTCAGTCATCTCCATGATGCCTTGGATTCGCTAACATTGCCAAATTAATCACTTGCATTTACTGTCAAGTACGAGACCAGGAGGACGTTCCCCGGTCACAATGCAGTCGTCGTTCGGGAAGAGCGCAATGGACCAAATTTTGCTTGCGTGGTTGATAACCGTCACAATTGCTTGTGCCAGTGCGTAGCGGTGTCCCAAAAAGATAACGAATCGTACGTACGCAGAGATGGCAGTGAATTTTGGTTGCGCGCGAGGGCGATATAAGCAGGATATCTGTTGTATGAATGGACCATTTACTGAGCAGGGACCCCGACTCGGAGGACGCATCGAAACAACCGTACGAGACAGCAAAAAGTTGACGGCCGTCATCCGACCATGCCAGTGACGTTGTCATTTTTTTGACTGAAAAATTCTGGGGATGATCATGATGAGTCCAACAGTTGCTGGCCATTGTCACTGTTGTAGGTGCGGATCGATCGCGACTTTGTGGCCCATCCGGGCTTTCGGCCGTAGCGGTGCCGTATGTGCGCTCTCGCTCATCCACCATCCTCACACACATACCTGCTCGCCCTCGCAGTGCTCGTGCTTTCGCACACCCACCCACGCTTTCATGTGCCACCACCTGTACACATGACCTATGTGCTCTCTCTCGCCATTCTCGCCACCACCGTCACGGCGTCACCCAAACTAGTATTCCTCGCCTCGAGCGCTGGCGCTCACGGTACACCACACCGCTCTGAATTAGTGCCTTGGCATCATTTGTTACGTCGCATTACTAGTATAATGAATTTGTTATCATTTTGCCTGTCACCCTTTTTGTGCTTATGTGCCTACCGTTCCTGAGATGGCCTACTGTAGCAGCTTTGCGTTCTTACGCCTCCAAGACAACGCCCACTGCAGGTATCACGATAAATGCGGCTTCTTCCGCCTCGAGATCAGATTATGATCCCTTCAGCCATAAGATGACTGCGGGAGCGGCCGCATCACGTCAAATAACCTAGGAAACAAGGCCAAAGAGCGGCTCCAAGGGATGCTTGGCCAACCTGATTTCGTCATACGTCGTAAGGAAGCTCCAAGCTGAAGAGCGCAGTGAAGCAACTTTGAGTCGTTCTTGTTTGGGCTTTGTCCCATTTGGATAAATTCCTTATCATTGTGGAGTTTCATCTGCATCGTCCAATCACAGCTCTCAAATGCGGCCGAGCAGAGTCGTCAAACAATAACGCTATAATACTGCTCTGTAGGTGGGTTGACCTGCCGCTGACCTTCAACGCTTAGGCCTGTCTGTGGTCACACATTTGACAAGCCATGCGTTCACTTGCCAACCTGCAAGGGCACGTTTAGATAAGTGAGCTCACTTTTGGGTCAAACGTGGGAAGATGTAACGTAGATTTCAGCCGAAAAAAGTGTCAGGGCCCGGGGTATACGGCTTATGTCAAATAGCCGCGAGGCCAAGAACTCTGCCAATCCGCAGCACGGAACAGACCAATGGAACAGACTGTGTCGTGTACGTCACTACCTTCCCAGTCAACGTCGGATACTAGACATTTACCCGGGAATGATCTGGCCGGGGTTTCGCCTTCGCCTGCTTATCCTTTCCGTGTCCGTTTGTCACGGTCTCCTGGTGACCACGTGCTGTTTTCACCTGCGGTCAACACAACGCAGTCCGGCGTATCGCCCACGAGAGTGATAAATTGCGCGTCAACCTCTTGGCGTGATGAATCGTGAATAGGTCGGCTGAGGAGTAGCCTGCCCCACTGGCAGGCTGCGTCTCATGTCTCAGAACGGTGACCGGAAATGGGTTTGACCGAGTCTGGGCTTTGCTTGGCACTTGGCAAAATTGTGGCACGGAATGCCTGGGCTAACCAAAAGGGCTAGTTTGCCGATCAGTGCACGGCCTAAGCGACATGCCGTTCAAGATGAGGTGACCAGCCTGTTTTAATGAGGCAAGCTTAGGCATGGCATCGAGCCGTCGTATCTGCCTCGTTAGGACGGGCTGGTCACCAGACTTGAATGAGGGGTGTCCATCTAGATGGGGCAAATTTGAGTCAACCCTAAGTAGAAACGAGCGCAGCCCATTTACATGCGCTTTTCAGAATGCCGATCCGTGCCTGACTCATTTGAGTCGAGACGTCATTCCATAGTTGTCCATTGAAGTACTCTTTAGTATGTAATCGGGTAACGTGTATCGTCGGTCTCGCGCTCGTCCAGAAGTCTGAGTGGACAGAAAAAACGACTCCGAGGCTCGCAGAGGCTCGAGGGAGTCTTTCTATAAAGGTACATACGAGAAATTTTAGCGCACACGGGTGCACTTCTACATTGGGATACATAATAGCGTAACAGAAGATCCTGCCAAGTCTATCAAGCACGAGGCACACCAATGAAAATGGTTAGTAGGTTGATGCCCTGATTACGCCAGCATGAGCGAACGGTTTTGACAAAGAAAGAATCTGTGTTGAACACACCACTGCAAGAGCTCCCGATATCCAAAATGCTCGACCGATAGGGACTGGTTGGAGCCGAAATATAAGTGCAAATACGATACCTCCGACACTACCCATGGCTCCCACAATGCCACTCTGCATTCGGAATGTTAATATCAAATACGACGTATTACGATGATCTCACCATGAAACCATTGGAACCTTGTAAGAGATTGTGAGTCGAAATCCTACTTGTAGTGAAGACTATACTCACGAGGACTGCAGTGAGGTACCAGTGCGAAAGTAGCACCACCCGCAGCTTCGCTCGACGCGGCTATAACGACAATCATGCCAACCATAACCGACACTATGTCCAAAGTCAGTATTTTGCATGGAAAAAAAGATCTGCGTACGAGAAGGGTGGTCCTTATCAACATATATGCCGAGGCCAATGGATAACAGTCCTTGTGCAATGCCGAGGATTATGCCAAGGTACTTCTTTCCGGCAACTCCCCATCTCCGGTATGCCAAGTCGCCGAGGTATCCACCTACTCAAGTTCAATGGTGATGATAACAGTCGGGGGGAGAAAATCCTTGCCTAAGGGACGAGCGATGATGTTCATGAAGCCAAAGGTGCATGTCAGCTATGTCAATGGTCAGGATTGGAATGAAGTTTATGTTTATGTGGTGCAACTGACGTATCCGGCCTCGGTATTGCTAAATGACTCCGACTTGTAGAGTGAAAGAAAAATATTTGCCAAGTTGGTGTTCATGGCGAGTTCGTAGCCCAGTGTCGTGAAGTATCCTAGTGCGGGAAGCCAAGTTAGAGGTGTAGAGGCGATCTTCAACGCGAGCCCCAGCGTAAGCGGTTCGTTAACTGCATAATCTAGCTCGGAAATCATATCTGCCAAAGAATGTCAACTCGATAGATTGCCCATCGTGAATGGGAATATGACGCACTCAAGTCCTGAGCTGGTGCACCAGTGACCTGAATGTCTGTCTGGCTACCTTTCTTCTCGAGATCGTCTCTGCTGTTGTTGACCGTAGCGTATACCTTATCATCCGAGTCTGCTGGAGCGTTGGTTGATTCTGGGCCTCCATGTCCGTATGCGATTGCCTTGTGTCTATCGCACCATTTTCCAGCAGGATGGTCCGTCCCAAATACCAGGATGGCGGTGGAAACAAGGAGCAGGCAAGGAACTGGGACAATTGCGAACGCCGCACGCCATGCGACACCTGGCACGAGCCCAGCTGAAAGTAAACCGTCGTATAGAGCGGTCATGACCAGGAATGTGACTCCCCCGCCTGAGTTACCCAAGCCTCCCACTATGGCGTTGGCTATAAATGCCAAAGTTAGCCAATATATCAATATACTTGAAGACCAATTACCGCTCCCAACCACATTCTTGTCGAAAAATGTAGTGGTCCATGCCTGGCATGGCACGAAAGTTCCACCTAGAATACCGACGAAAAAACGGATGAGGTAGAGTCCGTTGGCAGTGTTCGCAGTCCCAGCCAACCCTGAGGGGATTGTGCCTAGAATAAGCAACGTGGCCATGACCTTGCGCGGACCAAACCCTGGAAAGGAAATGAGAAAGATATATAACATATCCTGAGCCATACGAACGGTCGACTAGAGGACCAGCGGCCACGCGAGCAACAAGTGTGGCACTCAGCGAGACCACGTTAGAGTTTCCTACAGAATGAGTATTGAGTGCTCATTGTTGACTGCTACCTACCGATTTCCACGGCAGTTAACTTGAGATCTTCCTTGATGACACCGGGAATGAGGGGAGCAAACGCAAACCATGACAGGCTGTGTGTGAACACCAAGTCTTGCATGCTGTATCATAGAGGTTACAGGAACTTACAAGGCCACGAAATATCCCAACCAAGCGCTATAGTGTAAAGTTAGGACATCGCAACAACGGGACTGAGGATAGAGAACACGGACAGATGGAAGTTGATTGAATACTGGTTCCGAAGAGAAAACAGAGGCAGCGACGAGCATTTTAAGTTCCTTGGATTAATCACAACTTCCCTTAAGTTGATTCTGCGAGAAGTAGAAGAACCGCGTGCAACCATGACGGGTCAGGTTTCCTGGGGGAAGGTCGTAACGTTTCCTGTCCAGTGCCATGCTTTTATTCAATGGCGTGTCTCCAACGCGCTAGCATTAGCAAATTGCCAAGTCTTCCCGGAGATACATTTTCCTGAACTCTCGAGATGCCGCAGCAAATGCCAAGATAAGCGTTACGGCGCTACCCCCTGAAGCCAGTCCACGGGCTTTGGCCCTGAGTCCTTTGTAATCCGGTCATACAGCAAATTAACAAAACGTTGGCGGACAAGGTGAGACGGCCGCTGAGATTCTTCTGGGAGCGGGGTGACCTGTCTCTGGGTTCAAATTGCAGAGGGTCCGAATTCTATGAACTAAACAGAGGCATTGTGAAGAGTAACATTAAGCAGTGGGATAAAGTCTAAGAGCCGCATCTGAAGAGCAAACGAGGAGACGGTCCGGTGGCGGTAAAGAGGATGCAACACACGTTCAAGCGAACCACGTGACAGAATCCAGCGATCGATCGATCGATCAAGGTCCCCGACTCCGACCGACGCCCTTTGGAACAGCGGCCCAGACTCGAGCTGTGCTTGGTTAATGGACGATAATTGTGGCAATGGGATCCAGCGACGTTCAGGGCACCCTCGAATTGAGAGAGAGCGGAATGAGTCACGACTGAAGAAGGAATGTAAGACTCGAATCCCAAGACTCCGAATGCAAGAGGCTGCGGTCCAAAACAGAAACGAGCATCGCAAACTTTCATTTTTCATTCTTCGCCTTCTTCATTCTTCGCCTTCGGGCCATCGTGGTACAAACACCAATACGACCAACGCGGAGGGACGACAAAAAAAAAGATAAAGAAAAACAGACCCATGCTACTAAATCCTCAACCTTGCATGCATGTCCATACGATAGCGACTCGGAAACGACATCATGAAAAATAGTAACAGCGTTCACTGGCAACAAAAACTCCCAACGCCCTACCTCAATGATGCCTTGGACGCCCTCCCACTCACCTCAGCCTCAGTCCTCGCACTCGCATTCCGTATGCGTCAACACCTCCTTCCAATACTTGAACTCGGCCACCAACCGTTGCTAAAACTTGGTATCCATCTCCACTGGGCCCTTGCACAGCCTGCGCCAACTTAACGTGTACCGTGTCAACTTATAAATCGTGTCGAAATTCGTCACGAGTAGACCGTGCGAAGACAATATCACTTTAGAGTGGTCGTAAATGTTGAACTAGGATGCGATGCGATGACGTGGGACACGACCAGGAAATAAAATCACGAGCTACCTGGAGAACGTCGTGACTCATCCTGAATACAATAACGTGCTTCATGCGTAGATACTTTTGGACAAAGTCCTTCCCCCTCGTCTGGTTAAACGTGTATTCACTCAATACAGTCGATCCATGTTACCGCTCAAAGTATTTCAGCAGATACACCTTGTTCTTGACCCCTCCCCCCCCCCGGGGAACTCCGAGGGAGAGTAATTCCTCCGGACATAGACTCGTCCATGTCGTCGGAACGAGATAAAGTCAAAGTGACTTCCGGTAGTCAGGACGTGCACCACGAGTCATTACAGCCACTCACTGTTTGTTCGCAGCGAGGATCAACGTGATGCTGTCGTTAAGTGCACGCCTACATATTCGTCCGTCAACGCACACCTTATCTCATACTTGTAGCAATAATCCACCCACGCCACGATAGACGCCTGCTCGTCAGGCCATCCTCACGCGGATCGCGAAACACCTTGCCCATCGCCTTGGCATCAGACACTTAACGTCAGCCGCGCAGCCGCATCAAACCCACATCCGCGGTGTCTCAGTCTCCGAATCTGGCACAGGCACAGCACCCTTACGCTCGTCACGCGCGCACTCCTTGCCTTTGGCATCCTTACGCACTTGGGCTGCTCCTCCTCGGCCTGGTTGGTACCATGCCCTGTGATAGGCGCCATCTGAGTCACGATCCGCGCCTAACGAGCTCCTTTTGTCTTCTGCAGATCAAAGTGCTTTTCTCGCGTTCCACACGGCGCCTCCTGTTCTTCCTCCTCAATGTCTCCCAACGCGCGCCGAACGCACCGTGCGGAGAGGGGATGGTTTGGAGTTTGCGGAAGAGCGGCGATTCTTTCGTGGTATTGGTCGTGGACATGACCAGAGGCTATCTCGCCGAGCTGAGCAACGCAGAGATCGGACTGCCAAGTCGGACGGCCATCCGGAACTCCTTCTCCTGTCGGGCGATGCTCGACGTGACCCAGTTGGTCGCCTTGTCAGGTCGAGAGTTGGCAGATGGAGCAATCGGTACGGCGATGTTCGTGACTTGATCATCGTCGAGCAGTGCCGCCTTCTTATCTTGGCAAGGTTGACGATCGACATGGGGCGGGTGATATATCTGTATCAAAAATCGAGTGGTGCATCGTATGCGGAGAGGGGAACAATGGCCTGGGACGGTACGACGCCATAATCGATAAAGGGCGATGTTCGAGAAGCGTAGGCCATTGATTCGGATCTGGTGTTAGAATGGACGTAATGCATTCGCGCGCATCGGCCGAGATCCGTTTCTCTGGTGGGAATTCGTAGACTTGTGAATCAGCCTTGAATGCGGTACAGAACCCGTGACAAGCAAGGCGGTGGTGCACTCATGTGTGAATGTCCTTGACATCTCTGGTTTGAAAAGGGGGACGTTCGATCAGAAGGGTGTAGAGAATAACGCCTATACTAGACCAAGTGCCACTTCAAAGCTGTGTCCATTTGCTGTGTCAATTAGCACTTCCGGGGTAAAGTAATTGGGGTGCCGTAGATTGTCTTCTTCCTCTCACCAGGGTCCTCGGCGAGCGCAGCAAGACCAAAGTCGCCGACCTTGATGTTACCTTGTTTACAAGGTGATTGTGACAGCACCGCTAGGTACTACCCCATTTTTCGGATCGTGCGAGTCAATTATATAAGCTAACACTCTGCAAACAAGGTTTTTGCCGACGAAGTCTTACTGTCTTTTTCAGGCAACTTGGCCACGTGGGAAAATCGCGACAAAACTAGTCCTCATCTTCGGTCGTTCGTAGCTCCTCACTGCAGCATCGGAATTCGATAAAAAGGACAGCGTTCGACTCGTACAATGCCATAGAATCCATCCCGGTTCACCTGAAGACGAAAATCGAACATTTTTTAATCTCGGAATTTCGATGGCCCTCGGGATTTACTGCTCGCTCGAATACAAGACAAGCCACCTTCAAATCTGGCCGATTCGACTTGGAGAACACCCCTCCACCAGCAGCCTTGTTATCAGGATCTTTCTCATTGTCGCCGTGCTCTATCCTGTGGATCTGCCCCTCTCCATAGCGTATCTGTGCCTTCCACAGAACCAATCAGTGACTTCGCCGCCATCATTTTGTCACAGCAACTCAAGGTGCGTCTTCCTGGTCCATCATTGCCCAGGGCATACCCTGCTTGCCATTGAGAAAGAAGCCGACGCTGCCACCCACTGCCAACCCCTTCGCTACCCTGTCAAATCCACGCGCAGCGGCATCCGTCACCACTCAACCAATATTTCCCCTCCCCCTCTGCAGCGTACGTGACTGCCCACTAATAGAATGGTCATCATTTATTGTAAGCTTACCACTCTCACCGTTATTTCAGGTCAGCTACTGATCATTCTAAGGATCTATCTATACCCTGCCCTGATTATGCCTTGGGGTGAGCGACAGGGAGTACTGTGGCAACGAACTATCATGTCGTTCTCACTCTCGACGGCCATCAAGTCCACGTTCATTCTTATCCAAGGATCGCAGCTTTGTCAAGCTGTGCCAGACGCTTGTCTGCACGTATATGGTGGAACTTTCGGGAGTCAAGTGAGTATCCATTCCTGAGCTGGCAGACGATCGTCCCTAACCTCTTTACAGCCCCTTGGCAAAGTTGCAGGAAGAACGCATTCTGCACAAGGCGAAGCTTTCCAAGATGGAGGCCGAGATGAAGGTGGTCTTCCGAACAAAAGGTTCAAGAGGAGGAATTGATGTTGAAGCAATCCGATGGGGAACTCTGCACGTGGCACTGTTATCTCCCCCCTGGCCCGTGCTTGTCTAGTAGTTTTCTTGCTAGTGCATATCATTATTCTTGCTTCCCACTCGTTATATTGCCCTCTGGAACATTTTCCACACTCGTTTGAACAGATATTCGGGCTTGGCTACTCTCTTCGTTCCCTTTCCGTTCTGTCACATAGTTCCTGGTGTCAAATGTCTAGATTAGCACGACAAATGAATGTATATTGATTGTAGTCACAGCAAGTGATACTATCAAACTACGGGTCCATAAGAATCTGTTTCCCTGACATGATTGCTGCTAAATCCTGCTCTGCGTACTGAAAAATCATAACTGCTATCCCATGCTCGATGCCAAGCCACTTCATGAGATGTTCTGGGGTAACAAGGTCCTTTGTTAGTTGAGAAATACGGAAATAACCTTTCCCCTTCAGGATAGGTCCAAACCGACCGTACGGAACTTTGTCTATGTTGCGCTGTGAATGCTGTTCAAGATACGAGAACCAGTTGAGGATGTTCGGAATGTTCTGAACGGGTATCTCAGCTGACATTGAGGTCAACGAACTGGGAGACGATGACGTGCCAGTGCCGGTGGTCGCTGCATGAGGCAAGGGGGTGGGTGAAATTATCGGGAATACCCGATTACGCAGGGGCAAGAAGGGTAATGATATCAGTGGGAAATGCTCACTGATAGGTTCTGGTTGATAACAAAGATAGTGTCTCTAGTGTGGAACACTTGGAGACGTCTCAGGGAATGAGGATAGTGGATGGCTAGCCTCAGAGGTACTGAGTGAG
>JBBPNN010001258.1:0-10874 GCA_038090935.1 Hortiboletus campestris
AAAGTGGCGCAGCGCGTCTTTCTTTCGCGCCACCTCCCGCACTCGCTGGCTCATCGAGTAGCGCAGCTCGCGGTCGAGTTTTCACCCGCCCACCACACCCTGGTCGTCCTCCCTGGCGGTCAGTCTCTTCCTCGCTTTCCACTGGGTTCCATTGAACCCTGGCATGGTGTGCGAGGTGTTCCCACCCAATTCGCAGCTCACCATTGGCCCAGGACAGTTCGTGGAGCCGGACAGCGCTTCGCGCTGCCGCCCGTCGCCACTCTCGCTCCGTCGCCGTTCGTCTCCATCTCCGTCACCACTGGTCACGGCTCACGAGCGCTGTCCAAAGAGTTGTAAACAAAGTCGCATGGTATTATGTAATTGCACCTCCCGGAAAAGCAAACACACATCGTCCACTCCGATTTCGCAGCTACCGGTCCCATCAAGGACCATATCGTTGGCTGAGCACGGAACTGGGGAGTCCAGTTAGTATATCCATGCCAGCTGAACCCTTCATCCCTTTGAAAGGCCATCCATCTCCGCGTTGCGCTACACTGATCGATGATCCACCACCATCCACACAACGTGCTTAATTCAACATACAGAGATCTCGCCACAAGTAGTTACCGTGAAGTTCACGGAGTTTCCCACTACAAATTGTCACTCTACGTGTGTATCCAGATTCTACTCTGTTCGTCAGCTATGTAATGTCCATTTTGTCAGAGATCCAGGCCCATCAAGGGTATTAGTGGTGATCAGTTATTTTCAGCCACAGAAACCTAGACATCAACTAACCATACGCGATACTTTTGCGACGACGATCTATTCCTAAAGGGAGGGTGTCCCGCCAGCGAGTAAGGATTTTTATCAATTACAAGGATCTTATTGTAGCTTACCGCGGTTACCCAAACCAGTGTTCAGTGGTCTTGCGGAGATGGAACGAGGAAGACAGCGGTGAGACCAACCACTCCCATGAGGACGTTGAAACTCGGCGATTATAGGTACAATAAATGCTAGCAATTTCCCTCAACAGTGTGAGTCAGAGTCGATGCTTGTTCAGTGATGGTTCAATCTTTTCTCATTGGTTGCCTATCTTAGATGTCCCCGATAATGGTAAGTACGTTCGTTCTCGAAAACGTGGTGCAAAACGCAACCTAAACAAGAGAAATTTGCCCTCCGTTTGCTAACTAAGGTATCGTGTCAAGTCATGCCCATTATGATCTACCATCCACCTGCCTACTCATCTTCACGCTCCTATTTGTTACACTCACGGATCATCCCACTTGTCCGAATCCTTTCGGGTTTCATGCACGCCGATACTGCCATACACTGACAAACCACCGTTTTTGGGTCTTTTGCACGGGGGCACGCATGACACGAGATCCCACCGACGGGAACCCGGGGCATTGTCGGCCTTGCGCGCGAGCGGGAGGCAGACCACGTCCGAGCGACTCTCTTGAGCCCCACTCTCCAGGAGGAGGTGGTGTTCAAGTCGCCTCGTCGCAGACGGTGCACACCCACATCGATGGATTCGCAGCGGAAGAGGTCGAAATGGACCTGGGATGTGCCGATGCCAAGGAGCGACACTTTCCATGGCGGTCTGGTTCCATTTTCTCGCTCGATATCAATACCGGAGGTGTCAGGGTTTGGGGTGCGTTGCAACTTGAAGGCACGACGCCTGTGACACTGCGGTGTCGAAATAAAGAGGGTTTATCGACGCATTTCAACCTTTTTTTTCTTTCCGAGGGGTTCACACGCTTGGTATGTCAAGTTGATCATTTGCACAGACTCGAGGTCTGTCCGTCTGGACCATTCATGCATTTTGCTGCACTAATCCAAAACTCTTAATCCTTTGAGGAACTTGACTTGTTTTGATAAGACGACTATGAATATTGAATGCCTAGGTGCATTGCAATGCCATCTATCCGATGCTACCCATGTAGTCGTTGATTTCAAGGGACGACACGCACATGGCCTTGACATCCGCCTCTGATATCAACGCTCCGCTACTAAACAAAGGCTACTACGCTCTTCGTTGAGAGTTCGCCGCACCCCCGAGTAGTCACACTATCATCGAGCAGAGTTGTTTTCGGACAGCCTGCCCTATTTACTAATTGAAGTAAACCGCGGGACCAACCCATGTTGTTCAAAACTAGTGTTACCTCGCAACCGTAAAATCTCAAACGTTCTACTTTGCTTAAATGTTCACACCCGCGATGAAGGAAGGCTAATGCTACATTGCTCGCCTCATTCACTGCCTAAAAATACACATGTCGATACTCTCACTATTGATACATTGAATAATATACACTCTTCGTTTCGTACAACAATCACGGCTTGCTGGCGAGTGATTTACCAGATGAGCTGGCCACTGTGGACATGTCAACGCGTCTGTCGACGACGAAGGTGGTCGAGTGATACATACCCATCGATGAGGTAGTCGCCGCCCGTCATATAGCTGGCGTGAGAGGAGAGGAGGAACAAGGCTTGACCGGCGATCTCCCTGGGCTAAAAGAGAACAAACAGATCAACATTGTCAGAAATATACTTTCACGACCCCCTAAAAAAATCTAACCTGCGCGAATCGGCGGAGGGGAACGTTCTCCTGCTGGTGCTGCAAGATCTTCTTATCCATGTCCTTGGTCTGATCAGTCTCCACTACAACGCAACGCCGGATCAGTCAAAAAAGGGGGAACGTAACGGGTAAAAAATCAGAGCGACGCACCGTAACCGGGAGAGATGGTGTTCACCCGAATGTGCCTTTCGGCCCACTCGGCAGCGAGTCCCTTGGCGAGATGGCGAACCGCGGCCTTGGACGAGTTGTAGAATGCCTTTTTGCCATCGTCATTCAGAATACCCCTGGCAAAAGCGCACGTCACTTACCTGAGTCAAAGGCTTGTTACGAGAAGCCTGGTTGATGATTTGCGCGCTCATCGAAGCAGTGATAACGATCGAACCTTCCTGGTTACGGTCGGTCCAAAGCCTTACAAAACAGGTCCACATCAATTGTTGCAAACAAAAAGAGGAGAGCAAAGGGAACCCACTTGGCAGCTGCACGGCAGGTGTTGAAGACGCCAAAGACGTTGACACCAAAGACCCTGTGGAAGTCGTCGGGGGACAGCTCCAATGCAGGTTTGACGACAGAGATGCCGGCGTTCTGAAACGTGAATCAGCGGGGAGACGATCGATCAAGACAAGACGGCAAACGGACGGCAATGACGCCCGTGATGCGAGTGTCGAGATCTTCCTCGATGCGATTAAAAGTTTGTTGCAACTTGTCGGAATCGCATACGTCGCATTGGTAGGCCTTTAAAATGTGGAGGTGAGAATGCAAGCATACAACGGGCAGATACAGCGCGAACGTACGCGAACTTTGACGTTAGGAAATTCATCCTGAATTTTCTTGGCAATGTCGGGAGCATCCTTGGATGTCCTGAGCGGCAGCGATCAGCAAAAAAGGGGAAAGTAGAGAAGTAATTGTCAATGTAGACCTGTAGATCATGGCGACGTTCGAGCCTGCCTGAGCGAGGGCATAGCTGAAAGCTCTGCCGATGCCACGGTTGCCACCTGTGACAAGGACGGTGCCTACAAAGGTGTGCACAAGATCGTCAACTCAAATGCACGATACCTCCGCCTGACCAACATCAACGAACCGGGAAGCTTCAAAGATTCGGGAGGCAGATAAGGGGTCGTCGACATTGTGGAAGCAAATATGTTGAGAAAAGACCGCGTGGTGGGAAATTCAGAGAATACGTGAATGGTGCAAAAGGGAAAGGACCCTGACGATGTCCACTGACGAAGCTGGCGTGCCTTTAAGCTCGCCCTTGGCGGCCCCTATGAAAAGCCTGACGTCGAGGTCACGTCCATTCAATACTGTCTTTGCCTAATTGGGCCTCAAGCTTTGGCCCTGATCGGGTGACCTCACCCTCGATCCACACTGTTGACCCTCCTTAACGCTCAAAGGCCTTGCCAAGCCGACTCCATCGGTAATCCCTTGAATTGACAGAATGAAAAGTAAGGGGGTATATCCACAAGAGTGCTGTGCACGAGTAAATCAATGTTAATCCACTACCCCAGAGCGCACCCCGGATCGAGTCATAGCCAATATAATCGATCTGAACCTGAAAACATGCGCTACTTAGGCCCCTCAGGTGAATTGAAAACCGACCTAATGGCTCGAGACCACTTACGATCGAGGGTATGCCCGCATCGTCATGCCCTCACAACACCTACAGTAACCTCCACTTCTGCACACTCTCCATCATTACCACAACTGCTCTTTGCGAACGCCCCAAGCACACGTGAAGTCGCCCATTGCGTCAGCGCTAGGACGTCAGTATCAGGTAGGGTTTGCCGTACGTGCGGTGAGAGCGTGATGATGAGTGCGGGGGATGTCACTCGCTGACCGTTCAGAGTGTTTTTTGGGTCACTCGAGTGGGTATGCGCATGTGATTCGTCGTTATGAGGATGGGTATGATGAGCATGACCGTTCGAATGTGTGTGAATGTCAACAGTGTGGACATCTACGGATCTTGGCTGCCCAGAAGGTAGGACCTGCCAGACGTGTGGTGTTGGTAAATGCACGACGTGCTCATGACGCTCGATCTAGCACGTTTTGGTTTAGCCTCCCGCTGAGATACAGCGGTTCACATACCTCCCTAACAACCCTCCAAAACCCCTCCATTCGCCCAGCTGGCCCGCTCACTCCTACGGGAACATGGAGAATCCCTCCCATGAATGCACCCTTATTCAACCCAGGAGATGTCATCATTGGCGGCGCTGTCTGCAGTAAAACCCCGCCAAGCACAACGCAAGCAGCAAACGCCACATGCGCAGTTACGATCACCTCCAGCGCAGCAAGTGCAAGATCGAAGGGTGCGTAATGTGCCCTATAATCACGGTCACGATAATGATTTAATAGGGGACTCTCGGACAAGCCAGGAACAACAAATAAACTTTTTACACTCACACGTCTAGAACCATCTCAGAGCCCAAGATCGCCAGACAGAATAGAATTGGTGGAAGTGCATACGGGTTCCGAAAGATCCGTTGTGCACCTGTTCGAGGCTCTGCCGACGGAGGTGCTTGGTATCCCGGTCGTAAGAGGGATAGGGGGGATGGGATATGTTTGTTGGTTACTATTAGGGGTCAAGTGACTCAGGAGCGAGGCGTGAGAAGTGAACTGAAAACCTACTGCTCACTAACACCTCGTGTTGACCGAACACAGCAGAGGTGCCTACTAATGAGAGGAGAACCAGACAAACGAGTAGGACAGGGAAACGAAGACTGAGAGCTGATGAGTCCACTCGATACACGAAGCCTCGATCAACGACTTACCCCAGCGTCTCAGGCTTTTCGTCACCCCAATGGTGATGGTGCCCGTCACCTGCTCCTGCTCCTCCTCTCACAGCACCACCGCCATGTCCATGTCCGTGTGTATTACCTCCAGCAGATAACAGTAGATGCTCGACCGCCTCTTTCGCGACATAGACACCTGCAAACATCAAATATACACACTGAGCAAAGAGCAGCGTCGTCGCACGGCGCGCGGGCCTAGATTTAGTACGCTCAGTCGCATCAGGAAGGCGATAGGCGAGTCAAACCCACCCGTACATCCCATTCACCTTCCCTCCTACCTGTCGTGCAATGATAACAGGCCCAGCAACACCCAGTGCGTCAAAAACGACCCAATAACCCAATCCTGTACAAGCGAGCGAACCGATACTCTGACCACGTGCCCATAACAGTGCTCCCAGAGCAAATTGGGCAGAAGCGGTGATGATAGCCGCCGTTCCCGCAGAAAACACATTCTTGCTCTCAAGTGCAGTGTTGTTAGATTGGGAGGACGATATCGAATTTGACACAGAGGCTGCAGGAGACTTGGATTGGGAACGTGGGATAAGCTCGGTTGTCGGGAAGGGCTTTCCGGTATTCGGGTCTGAAGCCCAAGGTGAGATCGGCGTGGGTGTAGGTGCAGTTTGCAGATCTTGCCCCCTATTCGGTATTTCCAGTTTTTGTAGCCGGCCAGGCTCAAGGAATGAAAAGAAGTTGTGTGAAACCGAATGTTTATGATGATGGCCACGTCTCGCAGTGACTCCAGAACCTGCTCGTATACCGTTGGGCTCTGAATTTGATTTCGGCAAACCGCCAAACGTAAACTCAGCGTTGAGTTCTTGACCAACTTGAGGACCGACACCGGGACCAACAATACCCTCAGACTGAGAGGCTGGGATTAGAATCGGATCTGGGGAAGGTGGTGGAGCTTCTTCGTCTACAGGTCGTTCATCCTCGGAAATAGTAGAGTGGGGTCTAGGAAAGAATATAGACAGGTTCCTGGAGTGGAGGCGCGAATGTCGTCTGGTGTGACCAGGGGGGACACGCGCATCGACGTCCAACACGTAGACCTCGGGAGGACCACTAGAAGGGAACGGATGCAATGGGACATGGACGGGAAAAGAGGAAGCAAGTGGAGAAGGAATTGACGGGACAAATGACCCAGAGGAGATCGATCGGGTACGAGAGTGTGCGGCAGTGTTGTTTGGTGTGACAAATGATGTACGGAAAGGAGAAGTTGGAGGAGAGTTGAGGCTAACACTTGGTGGTCGACGAGCGGGTATTCCTGTGCCAAGTGGTGGAAGTACGTCGGGCCTGCTGCGTGCTGGGATTCCGGGGCCCAAGGGGGGAAGGGAGTGAGGTGCTGAGTGGACGCGACTCCTTGGGGGAGAGGGAGGAATAGTGAGGTTCTGACTAGACATCGAGGGCTCGGCCGGGGTGGATCGACTATTTTGTTCTAGGACAGAACCGTCATTGGGAGTTTCGTTACTTGATTTGAGCATGTGTCAGTTCTGATGGCAACAAGTACTGAGCGTTATTAAAAGCGAATGGACCTGGGAAACCGAGGAGTGGGGAGGAACGAGAAGCAGTATACCAGACTGAAATTACGTCCGTATGGAGCGAATGAAGGTTGTCCTGCACACGGAAATGAGGCATTGGTGAGGAAATCATAGGCAGAAGTGTACTTACGCTTCCACTGATTGGGAGAGTCAGCTGTTCTGAAACTCGGCGTTAGACCGGCCCGTCTCGACTTGACAGCTGCAATACCATCATCAGCTTGCATTTCATATCGACAATATGGCTTACAGCGTCCACGTCAATTACGAAAGGAATGATTCCTGGCTGAATGTGAGCGCTTGAGCGCCGACAGTGACCAACAAAGTCGAACAGTTGTGGTCGTGACGTGACTCCAATGCGCACAGCCACAGGTCTGAAGCCGGCATCAGCCGTAGTGGAGAGAGCCCTCCAGGGGGATACATTGTAGTATACGCCAATAGAACACCATGTTTTATTGCCTCGGGATCATAAAAAAGGTGATTTGGGTGCTTGATGCGATATAAACAATCACTTTTCGGATCCGAGGCATTTCGTGAGTCGTGACCCGGGTCATTCGATTTTCCCCTCGGCGCGCAGACGACAGATGAGTCAGCCCATCGCTCATATATTCAAGCTGGTGGTTCCCTCGCACAGGGTAACATTTTTTCCACTAATGATCGTGGCTCGGTGCGCAGAATCACTTTGTGGTTGGTCCATACATAGTGGTATCACGACCTTGTAAGAGGGCTTCTTAGCTTACATAAGACTGTGTACATAGCACGTGCAGAACTTCAAAGAGAACACTGTCAGCCCTTCATGGTGCTTGTCATCCCTGCTGTCGAACACCCGGAGTCGAACTCGTGAACAAGTCCGTGTCGGTGTTGAGCGTCGTCGTTTCACCTCGAATGTACGCTCTTGCATTCAAGTTGGCAAGCAGCGTATTGCAGTAGACTTCGGAGCAAAGCAGAAAATCAAAGACCACATAGGATTGGCGCTGCCCAACTCGTTAGCGTCGCATCCGCATAAAACACGAGTCCGAGCACACCGTTTCAGCGTACCTCCTGCGTCTCTCGCCATGTATTTGGGTATGCGTAGTCCTTGTGGCTAAGGAATCAAAAACAAGGTGTTGAGCCTCCCATGAGCAATTGCCCATCAAATAGCTCGTGGACGCCGTCCTCGTCGACAAGCCCAGTTCATCGTCGACAAGCTCACCGTGTAAGTGCCATCGCTCGCAAAAATCTTTGCTGGCTAATACTCTACAGCGCTCCTGACACAGCGCGTCTCTTGATCGCCATCGCAGGCGTCCCCGCCTCCAGGAAAACCTCCTTCGCCACCCGTCTCGTCCAACAAGGACTCTGTCACATCCAAAACACCCCAGCGCCAACCCATACCGCCTGGAGGGGTCCTGGAAGGTGTCCACAGTCGCGTTCGCTACATACCTTGCACTCCTCACGCCCACACATCCACGTAGCGAGTGCCGGCAGTGCCGGCGAGTTTCTCTAAACCACACGGCAGGTCCCTCAACCGATCAGGTCCCTCAACTGGGCGCCTCACCAGACCCGACCTCACCGGGCGCCAGTTTCTCCAAGAGGGCCTAGACGTTGTTCTTCCTGCACATCGCATCTGAGGCGTTGTATCCGATTTTGCGAGGCGGAAAAGTCGGAGTGAAACAGCTGACCGCCCACGTTGATCCCTGACATCGGGCGGCTGCCCAGATGGACGAGCGATGGTGGTCCAGATCGATCCCCTCCGTGTGAGGACGCGCTTGGTCAAACGGCACGTACTGACCGGCGTTGCAAAGGACATGGGCGAGGTCGTTTGGCGCACGGAGAATAACGACGAGGACAGCGAGTCCTTTGACTCCGATACGTTGATCATTCATGTGAGGGGCAGATGGGAATTTTATCTGAAGGAACTCGTTCGACGTGATGATTACCATCCAAAGTATCGACGATCCTGCATAATCTATCTGGGCAAGTGAAACATGGAATGGATAATGGATAGCCATGATGTATCTGTACGATGTGTGGGACGTGAAATGGACATGAGCGAGGTGTGAGTGCAGTGCGGAAGGACAAGAAAGTAAACGTAACCCTCCAGATATGCGTATTTATACGGTGAGGCATCGCAGAGCGTGTGGGTATACTATATGCCTAGGCCCAGGCCCAGGGCTCAGGGCCACAAGAAATTGAAGCCTGAGCGCTGAGCCTTTAGGCCGTCTGAGCCCTTGCTCAAAGCCCGGCTCGGCCCGACCTGGGGCTTGAAGCCGAGTGCCCATCACTGATATTATTATCTGGTGAAGAAAGGTGACGCAGACACTATATCATCTCTCACTGGCTGATGGACATGTCGAGGGCCTTCCAGGGGGGATACGTTGACGGTTGAAGTATGCCAATACGACCGAACACTATGGTTTATTACATCATGGTGATTGATCAACTAGATCGGCACAAAGAGAGTTGACGATTTCGTTGAAATCATGATTAACTGCGCGTTGAGATTCGGCGAGCATGTCGCAGAGTTCTTGGATGGTTATTTTGAGACGCGCGATTTTTCTATCTGGTAGACGTGAATGAAGGAAATATGTGTCGGGGTAGCGGGGGACATACTTGAGCTCTCCTCCTGAGCACGTAGCGACTGGATGAGGTTATCCCTCTTTTGTCGTGATTCGGCGAGCTGGTTGCGCAGTTCATGGATGGTTTGTTCGGGGTTCGCTCTTCTTTCGTCTGATGGACACGGATGTCAGTAACCGGGATCGTGGTGCAAGTGAACGTACATGGACTGTCAGTCACCCGGTTCGGGTCTATGACAGTCAGAATGGCAGCCTCCTCGTCGACTTCCCAGTCAAAGTCAACTCGTCGTTGAACCAGTCCCTCGCCTGGGCCAATGATAGCAAGCAACTCTTCGCCTTATCACAGGACGGCTACATCCACCGCGTCGACGTGTCCACCAAGACCACGCTCTCTCAATGGCGCATTCACAGCACCAACAGTCCGATATGCATCGCCCTGGCAAGCAACGGCACATTCATCGCAGCCTCCGATCTTTCTTCGGTGTCATTTTGGGACACAACGACAAACGAGCAAATTGGGGCTGTCATCAAGTACACTCACAACGTCGGGTGCATGGCTATATCATCAAACTACGACCTCGTGACCAGCGGAGACAAGAGTGTCACCCTCCGGGCACTCTGTGGCACCCTTGCCTCTCACTACTTGGACAATGTAAGTGTGCCTGCATTAAAAAAACTGGGGATCGCAAACCACTCTACTGGCGGTTACAGACCTCCCGCATCCAGCACACAGAGGTCGAAAAAGTTGACGATCGTATGTGGCAGTGGCGATGAGGGGTCCGTCGGGTGAAAACTTTGATGTCGTCACCCAGCTGTTGTGTTCCCAGGGGCCAAGCAGTCGCTCGCCAGTCGACAGCGACCAGACGCAAGCAGTGCAGTCATCCGATCCAGTAGCGATTTTCGTTGCATCTGGCGAGACGTCAACTCCACGCACCCAATGGAGGTGTGCTTGGAATTCGGTCATTTTGGAGTGACTCTCCGCATTCCACACCGTCACCCTGCGATATGTCCCACTCACGATCCACTTTCCATCTCGTGACACTGCAATGGTGAAAACACAACTCCCCACATTCATTGGCGTCCCCACCTCCTTGCCATCCTCAATGCGCCATCGTGGAAGCTGCCCTTGAGTGCCGCCGCTCACGACGTGCTTCCCATCAGCAAGGACCGCGACCGAGTATATGTCCTCTCGACTATCGATCACGATCGGTTTTGCTTCCTTTCGGTGAATGATACTGGAAGAGGAACCTTTCTCACTCGACTCTTGTGTTCTCATCAGCATCGTTCTTTCAACCCGCCCTGTGCTCACCATTCTTTGACCTCTGGCGTACGTTGGAAGACATACCCGGCTAGGTATCAGCTCGATGGAACGAGGGATGATGGTTGTTAACGTTTATCCCCGGTACGACATTGTCGCCTGGTATACACGTGTCTCCTTATCGAATCAATTTAC
>JBBPNN010001259.1:0-10868 GCA_038090935.1 Hortiboletus campestris
GAGGAGAGTCATAGCAACATTGTCGTCGGACGTATCGACGACATCACGACGAGATAACGCATCCGCGGGACCCATGGCAGAGCCAGGCTGATTGTCCCAGCGGAGGTCGAAGTCTTGCAAGAACATCGACCAGCGAGCCTGTCGGCGAGAGAGATTTTGAGGAGACTTGAAGTACGTCAAGTTCCTGTGGTCCATAATCACCGTGACCGGGTGATTAGTGCCCGTGAGGTATTGGCGCCATTCCTCAAGGGCCCGTATAACCGCGAGGAGTTCGCGATCATAGATATCGTAATTTCGCTTGGCCGGAGCGAAAGTCTTGGAGTAATAGGCGCAGGGGTGGAGATCCCCATTGCCATCCTTCTGCATCAGGACAGCACCCGATGCACAGAGAGAAGCATCTGTCATAACGAAAAACGGATGATCGGTGTCGGGGTACCACAGTACAGGCCGACTCAGGAACGCCTTCTTGAGTTTCTGAAAAGAAGCCTCATGGTCTGGCAACCATTGCCATTGGGCACCCTTCTTCGTCAAAGAAAGGAGTGGCTGTACAATGTTAGAGAAGTCGGGGATGAACTTCCTGTAGAAATTGCAGAAGCCCATAAACGAGCGTACTGCACTAACAGATCGTGGAGCGATCCATTCCTCGATAGCGGTCAGTTTCACGGGGTCCATAGAAACTTGACCTTCCCCGACAATCATGCCAAGGTACTCTGCCTTTGGTGCACAGAACGTGCACTTTTCCAGCTTAACGCCAAGCTTGTGCTCGCGAAGGCGTTGTAGAACAAGACGAACTCTTTTGACATGTTCATCGTAGTCCCTAGAATGAACCATCAGATCATCCATGTAAATGATGAGCCAACCTTCCGCGAGGTAGTCGGCAAAGATATGGTTCATGAAGGCCTGGAATGTTGGCGGTGAGTTACACTGGCCAAAGAACATTACCGTTGGCTCAAAGAGCCCAAGAGGGGTGGTGAAGGCGGCCTTCCATTGATCCGCAGGACGAATACGGATATTGTTGTAGCCCCATCGAATGTCGAGCTTGGTGAAGTACCGAGAGTGCTTCAAGGTGTCGATCAAATCTGCGATGCGAGGGAGGGGATACGCATTCTTGATCGTGTGCGAATTGAGATACCTATAGTCCTGACAAGGACGGTAGGTTCCATCCTTCTTCGGCACAAAGAAGAACGGAGAAGCCTGGGGAGACTTCAACGGCACGATCTTTCCTTCTCGCAGGTTTTCTTCGACAAATCCTTTCAACGCCTCCATCTCCTTAGGGTTCAAGGAGTAGTTCTTGGCTCGCTTCGGCACGAACGAGTCGTCAAGTTCGATGGTGTGGTCAAAGGGTCGGTGGGGAGGAAGAGGAACGTCTTTGGCTTTCGTGAAGACATCACGAAATTCGGCGAATTCGGGGGGTAGTTCAACGACCTTCTTTTCTTGGTCGGCAGCGATGGAGGTCGAGACGGTGACCTTATTGATTTCCAAGGGAGGAAGTACTCCCATGGCTACGGCTAAATCATCGACCAGTTGATCGAAGATAGCATCCTCGGAGACCAAGTTATACCGCAGGAGATAACACTGGGTTTCGGCGTCCTCCTTAGGTTGCGAGATCCCCTTCCGGCTGGGAAGAGAGATCGTTCCGGTTGACCAATCGATGGTCGGGTTGTTGTGGCGAAGCCAAGGAAGTCCTAGGATAACTTCCTCGTTAGTTTGAACGAGGTAGAAAAGTCGTTTCTCCACGTTCTCTCTGATATGAAGGTGAGTGATCGTTGTCCTTCGTATTAAACCTCCCTGATTGACGGTACCGTCCACGTTGTGGGCCGTCAGAGGTTTTGGCAACCGTTGCGTGTCCCATCCAAGACGATGGATGAGAGCTGTGCTTATAAAGCACCCCGTAGCCCCACAATCGATGAGGGCATGCATTTCAGCGATTTTCCTGTTTGATCCAGACAGGGTAATAGGAATGGAGATTGATCTCGCATTCTTTCCAGATACAAATACAGGTGCTATAGTAAAGGAGGGTAAAGACGCTGATGCTTTCCCTCCATTCAAAAACCCTGTGGTCCCTTGTTAGCCCCGTCGTCATGATAAGTGATAAGGGGCTCAATGGGTTCTTCATCGTTCAAAACCATCCTAGCCACACTTTCAGCGGTTTCGGCAAGGTTTCCATCTTCGTCGGCGCCTCCATAGATTATCTTAAGGGAGTTCACCGCCTCTGCGTCGGAGATATTCAGGGTTCGAGCGTACTCCTGTAAGGAAGAAGGAGATGTCGTGGCGGCCCGAATTCTCAGAGCTGATGGAGCGGGAGCTCGCGGAGGAAAGGTTCGAGGGTTCCCAGAGCGGGGATGCTTGTTGGATCAACATCCGACCTTGTGACAAATGAAGCACTTGTTGTTGCGGAAGTGCTCGGCTCGTTGAGCCAGGGAAAGTCAAATGGCGTCAATGTCCATAGCGTAGGGATCCCGACGAGATGAGGAGGTATTGGAAGAGTGCTGATTACCTCCAGAAGGAACGTATGTAGTCTTGCCAGAGCGAAGTTGCTTCAAGCGCTGGACCACGTCGTAAAATTGAGCGGCCTTGTCAACCCACTTCTTGGCCGTCTTTGGTTCTTCATCGACCGTGGCCATCCTAAAGGCGAGATCCGCAGATACTGCCTTCTTGAGCATGTCTTTCAAGACAAACTCATCCGTTATCCCGCTCCGACCCATTTCTAGCTCGAAAGCAGAGCGGAATCCATGGAAGTCTCCTTTGAAGGGCAGTTCTTCCATGCGTATGTCCCCTAAGGCTGCGCGAGCCTTGCCCGTTCGATCTGAGGGAAAGAAAACCTGGGCGAAGTCGTCCGAAAACTTCTCCATGGTCTTCTCTGTTGCTGAAACGTCCGGATTCAGCATCTTCTTCAACCAGCCCTCAGAGAAGATAGCACCACGGCCCCTGCTCATCTTGTTGCAAAGAGTGAGGATCTTCATTTTGTCCGTGGTGAACCGAGGAGACATCTGAAAGTATGCCTCCATCGCGAGCGCCCATCTCTGAGCATCTTCGTCCCTGCCAGAGAAGTCGTCTGGCAGTCCGGCCTTTAGTTCAGCCCCAATGGTACGAGTCTCGTCGCCCATGTCGTCGTCGGAATGGTATTCTTCATCAGAAGGTGTGTCAGAGGGAGGAGAAATAGGATCACGAGGAGAGTACGAAGGGGAGTGTTGGATAGAAGGAGGTAGGGAAGGGAGAAGAGCCGGAGTGCGAGTTAATGGAGAGTTGGAGGGGAATGGCGATCGCGAGGAGCCAGGTACACGCCTGCTTGGATCTGAATGAGAAAGACGCGGAGTCGATTCTCGATGAAGCGATGAGGGATCGGGTGGAGCAGGAGAAGATCTGGTTCGAGGGGGAGAGGAGCGTTCAGCGTCTTCTTCGTCTCTTTCTTGTCCACGGAGGAGGTGTTCAAGGTTGATCCTACGCGTGGTGGTGGGGATGGTCTCATCCTTCTACCAAGTGGTAGGGACGGAAAAGCAGTTAGTTCTTTTTGTTACGCTAAGCGTAGAACCTAGCTTTATCCGAGGGAGTCACGTGACGAATGACGGAGAAAGTCGGATGGTTTCTGCCCAAGGTCCTATGTTACCCTTGCGGCGCGAGGTGGAATCGAAGAGTCTACTGCGCTTGGTAGGCGAAGAGACTAAGAGAAGGGTCTCGACAAGTAGACTCGCAAGTCCACTAGCGGATTGGGCTAGATACTACACTTGTATTGCGTAGAACTAACTGGGGAATAGTACTAGTACATTGGGCGCTTATATATGTGAGAGCAGACTCTGAATAAGGAGTTCTAACAGGGAAACGGAACAGCGGAACGCCATTCTAGAAGGGGATGCGTCCGTAAAGAAAACTGGGCAGAGGGGAGGAACGGAACGGAATGGGAACAAAGGAAGACATACTGCGGAAAGGATCAGGAGTCCCGGCTGGAATAGAAGATCAGAAGATGAACGGGACTCCGTTTACGGGTCGAAAGAATCAGAAGGCAAATTGAAGAAACGGAGGAAATCGGAATCGGGGTCGTCGGGAGGAGAAGAAGAAATCCACGAGGTGAACTCGTGTTCCTCGGCCTTGGACATCCAGGGGATTTCTGTAACAGTCGGTGGGTGGAATATCCGGAAGGGGTTTATCAACGTCCGGAAGAAGGGTGACGGCAGTGTTGTCGGTGGATGTATTGACGACATCCCGATGAGATAATGCATCCGCGGGACCCATGGCAGAGCCAGGTTGGTTGTCCTAGTGGAGGTCGAAGTCCTGTAAGAACATTGACCAGCGAGCCTGACAGCGAGAGAGATTTTGAGGAGACTTGAAGTACGTCAAGTTCCTGTGGTCCGTAATCACCGTAACTGGGTGATTCGTGCCTGTGAGGTATTGTCGCCATTCCTCAAGGGCTCGTATGACGGTGAGGAGTTCTCGGTCATAGATATCGTAATCTCGCTCAGCTGGAGTGAAAGTCTTCGAGTAGTAGGCACAGGGGTGGAGATCCCCGTTGCCATCCTTCTGCATCAGGATGGCTCCCGACGCACAGAGAGAAGCATCCGTCATAACAAAGAACAGATGATCGGTGTCGGGGTACCGCAGTACTGGCCGACTCAGGAACACCTTCTTGAGTTTCTGAAAAGAAGCCTCATGATCCGGTAACCATTGCCAAGCAGCATTCTTCTTCGTCAAAGAAAGAAGCAGCTGTACAATGTTAGAGAAATCTGGGATGAACTTCCTGTAGAAATTGCAGAAGCCCATGAACGAGCGTACTGCACTAACAGATCGTGGAGTGATCCATTCCTCTATAGCAGTCAGTTTCACAGGGTCCATGGAAACTTGACCTTCCCTGACAATCATGCCAAGGTACTCTGCCTTTGGTGCACAGAACGTGCACTTCTCCAGCTTGACGCCTAGCTTATGTTCGCAAAGACGTTGGAGAACAAGATGAACTCGTTTGACATGTTCATCGTAGTCCTTTGAATGAACCATTAGATCATCCATGTAAATGATGAGCCAACCTTCCGCAAGGTAGTCGGCGAAGATATGGTTCATAAAAGCCTGGAACGTTGGCGGTGAGTTACACTGCCCAAAGAACATTACTGTCGGCTCGAAGAGACCAAGAGGGGTGGTGAATGCGGCCTTCCATTGATCCTCGGGGCGGATGCAAATATTGTTGTAGCCCCAACGGATGTCAAGTTTGGTGAAGTACCTAGAGTGCTTCAAGGTGTCGATCAAATCAGCAATACGAGGAAGAGGGTAAGCATTCTTGATCGTGTGGGAGTTAAGATACCTATAGTCCTGACAAGGATGGTAGGTTCCATCCTTCTTCGGCACAAAGAAGAACGGAGAAGCCTGGGGAGACTTCGATGGCACAATCTTTCCTTCTCGTAGATTTTCTTTGACGAATCCTTTTAATGCCTCCATCTCCTTAGGGTTCAAGGAGTAGTTCTTGGCTTGCTTCGGCACAAATGTCGAAGGGTCGGTGGGGAGGAAGAGGAACATCCTTTGCTTTCGTGAAGACATCACGAAATTCAGCGAAATCTGGGGGAAGTTCAACGACCTTCTTTTCTTGGTCGGCGGCAATAGAGGTCAAGACGGTGACCTTATTGATTTCCAAAGGAGGGAGCACTCCCATGGACACGGCTAAATCGTCAACCCACTGGTCGAAGATTGCGTCCTCAGAGACAGTTATATCGTAGGAGGTAACGCTGGGTTTTGGCGTCCTCCTTTGGTCGCGATATCCCTCTTCTGCTGGGAAGAGAGATTGTTCCGGTTGACCAATTGATGGTTGGGTTATTGTGGCGAAGCCAAGGAAGTCCTAAGATGACCTCCTCGTTAGTTTGAACGAGGTAGAAAAGTTGTTTCTCCACGTTCTCTCCGATACGAAGGTGAGCGATCGTTGTTCTTCATATTAAACCTCCTTGGTTGACAGTTCCGTCCACGTTATGAGCCGTCAGAGGTTTCGATAGTCATTGTGTATCCCATCCAAGACGATGGACGAGAGCTGTGCTAATAAAGCACCCCGTAGCCCCACAATTGATGAGGGCATGTGTTTCAGCGATTTTCCTGTTTGATCTGGACAGGGTAATAGGAATGGAGATAGATCTTGCATTCTTTCCGGATACAAATACAGGTGCTATAGTAAAGGAGGGTAAAGATGCTGATACTTTCCCTCCACTCAAAAATCCTGTGGTCCCTTGTTAGCCCCGTCGTTGTGATAGAAAATACGAGGCTCAATGGGTTCTTCTTCGTCCACTACTAGTCTAGCCACGCTTTCAGTGGCGTTGACCAGGGTTCCATCTTCATCGGCTGCTCTGTAAATGATCTTAAGGGAGTTCACTGCCTCTGCGTCAGAGATATTGAGTGTCCTGGCGTACTCCTGAAGTGATGAAGGAGCAGACACCATGGCGGCCCGAATTCTCGGAGCTGAAGGAGCGGGAGTTCGAGGAGGGAAGCCTCAAGTATTCCCAGAGCGAGGATGCTTGTTAGAACAACATCCGACCTTGTGACAAACGAAGCACTTGTTGTTATGGAAGTGCTCAGCCCGTTGAGCAGGGGAGAGTCGGATTGCATCGATATCCATAGCATAGGGATCCCGACGAGATGAGGAGGTATTGGAAGAGTGCTGAGTACCTCCGGAAGGAACGTATGTAGTAGTGCCAGAGCGAAGTTTCTTCAAGCGCTGGACCACATTGTAAAACTGAGCAGCCTTGTCAAGCCACTTCTTGGCCGTTTTTGGTTCTTCATCAACCGCGGCCATCCGGAAGGCGAGATCCGCAGATACTGCCTTCTTGAGCATGTCTTTCAGGACAAACTCATCCATTATCCCACTCCGACCCATTTCAAGTTCAAAAGCAGAACGGAATCCATGGAAGTCTCCTTTGAAGGGCAATCCTTCCATGCGTATGTCGCCCAAGGCTGCGCAAGCCTTGCCCGTTCAATCTGAGGGGAAGAAAACCTGGGCGAAGTCGTCCAAAAACTTCTCCATGGTCTTCTCTGTTGCTGGTACGTCAGGGTTCAGCATCTTCTTCAACCAACCCTCAGAGAAGATAGCACCGCGTCCCCTACTCATCTTGTTACAAAGAGTGAGTATCTTCATCTTGTCGGTGCTAAATCGTGGAGACATTTGGAAGTATGCCTCCATGGCAAGTGCCCATCATTGAGCATCCTCATCCCTGCCAGAGAAGTCGTCTGGCAGTCCGGCCTTAAGCTTGGTCCCATTGGCGCGATGTTCGTCGGCCATGTCGTCGTCGTCGTCGGAGTAGTAGTGGTCAGATGGTGGTTCGGAAGGGGGAGAGTTCGGAGGTGCAGGACTACGAATGGGAGAATTCGGAGAAGGAGAAAGGTGTTGGATAGAGGGTGGACGGGAAGAGGGAAGAGCTGGAGCGCGAGTTAGTGGAGTGTTGAAGGGGGAGGGTGAAGTCGAGGGGCCAGGTATACGCCTGCTTGAACTTGTATGAGAAGGACGCGAAGTCAGTTCTCGATGAACTGATGAGAGTTCTGGTGGAGCAGGAGCAGATCTGGTTCCAGTGGTGGAGGGCTTGTTGTCTTCCTCTTCGTCTCTATATCCGCGTTGGAGGAGGTGTTCAAGGTTGATCCTGCGCGTGGTGGGGATGGTCTCGTCCTTCGACCAAGTGGTAGGGACGGAAAAGTAGTTAGTTCTTTTGTTACGCTAAGCGTAGAACCTAGCTTTATCCAGAGGAGTCACGTGACGAACGATGGAGAAAGTCGGAAGGTTTGTCTGCCCAAGGTCCTGTGTTACCCTTGTGGCGCGATGTGGATGAAAAGTCTACTACGCTTGGTAGGCAGAGAGACTATGAGAAGGGTCTCAACAAGTAGACTCGCAAGTCCACAAGCAGATTGGGCTAGATACTACACTTGTATTGCGTAGAACTAACTGGGGAATAGTACAAGTACACTGGGCATTTATATACGTATGAATGGACCCTGAATAAGGAGTCCTAAAGGGGAAACGGAACAGCGGAGCGCTGTTCTAGAAGGGGATACATCCATAAAGGAAACTGGGTAAGGGGAGGAACAGAAGGAAACGGAACAGAACAAAAGGAAGACATACTGCGGACAGCGCAAAGGATCAGGAGTCCCGGTTGGAAAAGAAGATCAGAAGGTGAACGGGACTCTGTCTATGTGTCAAAAGAATCAGAAGGCAAATTGAAGAATCAGAAGGCAAATTGAAGAATCGGAGGAAATCGGAATCGGGGTCATTGGGAAAAGCAGAAGAAACCCACGAGGCGAACTCGTGTTCCTCGGCCTCAGACATCCAGGGGATTTCTGTAACAGATTATGCTAAGTTTTGCTAGACTTAGCTAGACCCTGCTAGGTTTGCTAGTGCATGATAGACTGTGCACTTTTGCTGATGAACAGTGTGAGTGCTATCCAAATGATGGATTGGTCAGTCAACTTAGGTCCAGTCCGGGTTGTCATTTTTGGGCTCAGCTGGTACTGGTTGGGTTCAGCTGTTACCAGTCACCTGACTCAGAGATCACCGGGCTGGCAATGCAGTGCGCTGCACCTCATGCCCTCCTGCCCGCATACCGATACCACCCCAATGTCCTGCTCATCCCACTCCTGCTCATCCCGTGGTTCAGAGCGCTCCCTATGCTCAAACAGCATTGTGGATCCATCTCGGCTTCAGCAAGCTTGCAATGTGGTTGAACGAAAGCAGACCCAGAAGACCACATGGCCCAACGAGCACACAGCGGAACTTGTCCATTTTCTTGCATCTCGAGCAGCGTCATCTGGTGATAATAATCCAAAGGCGGCTCAATTTGTTGCAGCAGCAGCCCACCTTAACCAGATGTTTCCAGTCGGTACGAATGGTGTCACAGTTGCGAAGACTTGGAATAGTTGTAGCTACAAATGGGCTGCGGTATGTCCCATTCTCATTTCCGATCCATTTCCCAGTCCAGTTTCATGATCTGACCATGCAAAACAGCTCAAAAAGGAGTGGAACCTCGTGCGGGAAATTCGAAATTTATCCAGTGTTCATTATGATGATGAGCGTGGTGCGATCGTCAACGAAAAAAACAGAGACGTCTGGGATATGATCTGCAAGGTGTGTTGACACATTCTGTTTGGATGTTTCATCTGTTCTAATCAGTCACTAGTCATACAAGGGTGCACACAAGTTCATGAACTCTCCGTTTCCCTACTGGATGGAGATGGAGCCACTCATGCCCTCAACTGCTAGGGGAAGGCACGTTCATTGCCCCAACTACACAACATCGAGCTCCTCGTCATCATGCAACCAGGCAACAACTTCTACCTCGGCCCCTGATTTCGGCACCCTGGCTTTTACTTCCACTCCGGCTTCCACTCCTACTTCCACCCCAGCTCTTGCGGATGTCATCATGGAGGATCCAAACTCTGTTGCACCATCAACACCATCAATGTTCCTCTTTGGTGCTCGCACCAGCACACCCTCCTCAGTTGTCATGAGCATCAGTTGTCAGAAGTGCAAGTCTGCCGCGAGTGGCTCTGATTCCATTGTAGAATCACAAAGTAGCTCTCACAAACGCTTCCGTCCGATGTCTGTGGGTGCAAAGGCCCAGACTGAAGCAATCCAAACCATGCAGAAACTGACAATGGCATTTGAAAGCTTTTGTCAGGATTACAACAATGAACACCAACTACTACTAGCTGCCTTCACCAGATCAGCGCCCTCATCCACTCCTGCACCTACTGGCATGGTTGGCTCTGCTCCTGTATCCACTCTGACTCCCGTACCTGCACCCGTGTGTGCCCAAGTTTTATCCGACACCATCAGTGACTCCGATCTTGCAATCCGTGCTGCCACTGCCCTTTCCGAACTTCCCATTCACCCCGATCAAATGAACGATATTGCAGATTATATGCAGGTTCCACAGAACCGAACATCAGTTCTGTACTTTTTGGCGTTTCCCCCTGCCTCTTGCATAAAGTGGGTCAAGAGAAAACTCAAGGAACTTCAGGCTGCACAATCTGGTGCATCGTTTGAACTCAAAGATTCTGCCATTTGATATTTCTGTAAGTACTACATGTATTCAAGTTGCTGCAGCTCCTGACAGTAATCAATCCACATCTCTTCAGCAATTTGATCACGTCGCTCCTCTGCCTGTCACCACTCTGCTGCGTCTGCGGGTCCATCCCCAAATTCTCCAAACTGTTCAGCATTGTCTTCTTCAGCCATCTGTGCGAGACGGAGGGCTTCATATTCAGGCTCAAAAAATGTCTCGGGGTCAAGATCTTGTATGAAGTTATGAATGGCGCAAAGTGCCACAGGTATTGCTGTTTGTATTTCCATCTTGTATTCAAGCGGTAGTTGCAGAATTCACCACTTTCATTTCAGAACACCAAAAATACGCTCAATGACATTGTGCAACACTGCGTGATGCAGGTTGAAAAGTTCCTTTTTGTCTCGCAGGCTGATCAGTGTTTTTTGTTAGATAATCTACCGTGGCGGGCTGCAGCTGAGTCAATATAAAGTCTCACCACAAATTTGCTTGCCGCCATTCCTTGAGGTGGTAGCGAACACCACGATACAGCACTAGCAATGCATCGGATGAGTCAAATCCTGCATCAGCAAGGAGATAGCGCCCCGGTGGGATGCATAGATCGTGTCCATGGGCATCGTTCCAGAGCGTTGCATCCAAACTCGCACCATCCCACCCAGTCATTGAATATGTGAAGTGAAACATCAGCAAACTAACCCTCTGCTGGACAAACTAGGACAGAATAGAACAGAGCTGGACAGAGTTCCAATTCTCCCAGCTCTCCTAGTAAGGTTCCCAACTGGCTAGATCTGGACAGATCTGGACAGTAGCCCCCAGACTGTCCCAGACCATCCCAGCTACTGAACAAAGTGATCTAAAATA
>JBBPNN010001260.1:0-10867 GCA_038090935.1 Hortiboletus campestris
GGAGACCCAAGTCCTTTATCGATCACGCTTCAGCCTTTTTATCGGCATCTGTCGCAGCTCCATTTTCACTCCTTGCTGGGAGTGTGTCTACACAACCGAAGAGCACGCCGGAAGAAGTGTTTGGGGACATAGATTTGGCGGAAGATGAAATGTTGGAGCAAGATCGCGGAGAAGAGGGGGAGGCTGATGACTCTCTTGAACCCCAGAGGAATCTCCGTCTCCTTTCCATCGATCCAAGGGGTACACTGCCCGAGGGGACAAACGCTACGAAGCGCAGGCAGTGGCAGGTCTTCGCATTGCGTAGATCTCCCGCTCACCGTGGCCGGATCCAATGAAAGAAATGTACTGCGCGAGAGGATTGTTATCGTAGTAAAGGTTATGGCTCATAGCATCATGTTCTCTGGCTGGGTTCGTTCACGGTGTGCTTGCTTCCACGACAGTCACTTGCTTCGACATGCACGGAGATAACAGACTCATGCTGAGGCGGCGGGCTGTGTCACATAGTAAGTATTATCGCGAGAAGAGTCTCGCTGAGATGATAGAGATCGCCGGGTCAAGTTATAAAGTACAAGGTTTTCGCGTCTCTCAACTGATCATTTGCTTGCCTCGACGCAGCTTGCAGACGGATTCAGAGTCAAAGCATGAAGACCCAGATCATTTTCTATGTCACTGTTGTGCTGGCTGCAGCTGCTTGCAGTGGATACCAACAACCTTTCCTTGGCTCCCATGACTCGGAGGAGACGGAGACATGGCTTTCAAAATATGGAAAGCAAATTGACCAACCATTCTCGGGACCACTGGCTTTCTCGCATGCAGAATATGCGCGTTGTCTGGAGGATGAATCTGCTGCGTTTGACATTGCTATTCTCGGCATGCCATTCGATACTGGCACAAGCTACCGACCTGGAGCACGTTTTGGGCCGTATGCCATCCGCTCAGGTAGTAGGCGCCAAGGAGCCACTCGGGGCTACACCTTGGCTTGGAGAAACAGCCCTTACGCGTCGGGTTTAAAAATTCTTGATTGTGGAGACGTATGTCTTCAGACTTTGGATATGATATTCAAGTTGCCCGCTAACTCAGCGTCTAGGTCCCTACCACACCTTTCGACAATGCCCTTGCAGTGGACCAAATGCAAGTCGCGTATGCTACCTTGCTTGCGCGCCCTCTCGCATCAACCACTTCTGTCTGGCCACGCGGAGCGCTTCTGGCGAAAGATGGTCGCGGGCATCCAAGAATCATCAGGTAATAATAACTACATATCTTTTACCATGTCCTCACATGGTTGGTCTAGTCTTGGTGGGGACCACACCATCGTTCTCCCTATCCTCCGTGCTCTCAATAAAGTCTATGGGCCAATCTCGGTAATTCACTTTGATGCGCATCTTGATACGTGGGGTGGATACGCTGGTGCTGTGACAGATCAATCACGCATCACCCACGGCACATTCTTTCATATTGCAAATGAGGAGGGTCTCATCGCCAACTCTAGTATCCATGCGGGTCTTCGGTGCAAGTTCCAAGTGAGTATAAAGGACTATAGGGCGCTGCACCTTGATCGAACCTCACCAGGGTATTGATGACATAGAGAACGACGAATCAGCGGGATTCCATTTCATAATCAGCGATGACATTGATGATTATGGCGTTACCTCCATCGTCGAACGGATCAGGAAACGAGTTGGAGATACACCGGTGTATTTGAGGTTGGGCCCCCACGACAGGTAGCGAACCTAATACTGACACGGCTTACAGTTTTGATATCGATGTGATTGGTGTGCATGGCTCGCCTTTGAGAAGAACGTCAGCTAACCTCTACTATTAGATCCTGGCCTGGCACCGGGTAGTGAGTTTTCGTCCTTCCGCACACAATCGAAAGTACTCAGTCGGATTGTAGCTGGCACCCCCGAGGCCGGAGGCTGGACAAGCAGAGAAGTCAAGCGCATTATCAGAGGGTTGGCCGGTTTAAATTTCGTGTTCGTATCCCATAAAGCACCTCTGTTTCTCGACTTCACACTACGTTTTTCCAGTGGCGCGGATCTTGTCGAAGTCGCACCTGCGTATGACCATGGTGGGAGGCACGTCATTTCGCCTTGGTAATTTCTGACGAAAGATGTGCAGCTGAGATCACTGCTACGGCAGCGGCGGACATTGTCCACGACTTCCTCTCGATGCTCGTGTCTTCCGAGCCACTCAAGCCTGTCAATCTCCCACGTCGGTGGCCGAAGGATGAGTTTTGAACACTTTTATTCTACTTATCATCGCACCGGTCCCGGTACCAAACTCCCAAACTTGGAAAGCGAGCTGTCGATTCAGAGTACGCGGTGACCATAATCACCAACATATTCGTGACTTGAAGTCTGTACACTAGTATACCCTCGTTACCAAGAGCCAACGATCTGCATCCAAAAACGTGCCCGACGGACCATGCCATATTTAAATCACAGCAGATTAAACTTGAGATGAGTATGGCTCAAGAGAATCCGATCGACGAATGGAAGCAATGTAGATCAATCGATCACATAATGTAGTACGATACAAGGGTATCAGAGAGACGTCACATAAGAATCGTCCTAGAAAGGGTCCGTATGACACAGAAGAAGGCTCGTATAACAACCATTTTACTCAACCTCTGTTTCCCCATCGACCAGGGGCGCCAGAGTCATACATTGGGGGACTGTCGGCGTATTGTGGATTTGATGGAGGGGCCATTACGATGCTGTTCTTCGGGCCCCTCGGGCCCTTGACAGGACTGACGCTTGTTGGCGCACCAACAACTTGGGTATCAATTGCGAGTGGCGATCGCGACATTGGTGGGGGGGTCGGGTTTGAAGGAGCCTGATAATGTCCATAATAAGGATCATTGTAGGGATCATTTATTGGTGCCGCGGGTGCGGTGGTCGCGCCGTATGCACCTACGCCGAGTGCGTAGCCATGCTCGGGCTGGAGAGTAGGAGATCTGGAGGCATTGTATGGAACACCATACGGTGATTGAGGATTGTCAACCATAGCGGCTGTAGGGTTGTAAGCGTCCGAACTGAATGCGCCGTATGGATCGTAAGGTGCATGAGATTGTTGAGTATTCGGGTTATCTGGAAATACCTAAAAAACAGCGCATAAAAGAAGGAAAAGAAAACTTACAGGAAGTACCTCCTGGATTGTGACCATACGCCTGCGGGCCATACGGATCGTGGTTATACTGATTATCTGAAGAAGGGCCATACATGGCCGCTACGGGAATCGAGGGAGGAACCGCAGTGCTGGATGATGGCGGATACATGGAAGGGGTAGTGGTCATAGTGATGTTACTTGCGCGACGTTGTGGTCCTGGGGGATAAGAGGAAGCATTATTATACTCGTCCACAGCGCGAGTGCCAGGGGGAGCCTGCATATAGCCACCTCCTGCATATCCTCTTCCTGCGGCACGACCATAAGTTCCCATGCCAGCTGTAGATACGCTCTGATTATCGCGGTAAGGTACGTCTTCTTCAACGTATACTTCGTCTCCATCTACGCGGGCCTTCAGTGGCTGAGATGGGTCATATTCGTGGAAGGCAGGCAGGCCAACCTCTGGTTGGGCTTGACGAGCCTTGCGGTCTGCCTCTGCTTTGACGGCGTCGAGGCGCAGTTGCTCGTTGGGTTGATATCCATTTACACCGATGGGAGTGCCGACTTTTCCTCCCCATGCGTCGCGCGAACGACGTCTAATGCAACACCTCCCAACGGTATAGAAGCAGCCGCTAAAGAAGAGAAGTATCCAGGCGACGAGAGTGAGCCAAACGGCATTGCCGATTGACGCCGATCCACCGTCTACAGAGTTCATGCTAGATTTTGCTATGAAAAAAATGACGATGTCAAAGATAAAGGCTACGAGGGCAACAGTTGCAGCAAAACCGGATATGCAACTGCTGAAGCAAGTCATGGCCATCTCACGGACATGAGCAAGGAGGCCGAAAAGGGCAGCGATGGCAGCGAGGCCAAAAGCAACGATGTGGAGTACGAGGACATAAGTAAGCCATTTGACGACGACTTGAGGTATTTGGATGGTTGTGTCACCAACCAAGGCGTTGACATCTTGGAAGGGGGGTAAGGACTGAAGCAGAGAAAAAAGAGAAAACTGACCGAGCTCATATCCGACGGTTGCATTTGAGCAGGTGGTCGAAGAATCTACAGACATGCAATAGCCCAGAGTTCCAAAGGTGATGTCTCCACTTAGGCCTTGAGCGGCCAGAGAGGCCTTAAGAAAGTAGACAGACTTGATGAGAGGGACAGAGAAAGAAACGACGGCGAGGAGGATTGTGGCAGCGAGTGTGATGACGAAGCCAGGCGTAGCAGGTCTAATCAAGTTGCCCATATTGCGGTGGGGAGCGAGTGAAGAGGAGCCGCAGAAGTATGGATGATGGCTGTGCTGTATAGTTTACTGTTTCCAGTGCAAATAGTTCAACGTCTTGCGCTCTCCCCGGACCGTCTTCCCGTTGTCCACCGTCCTCTTCCACTCAAACCCGTTCTTCTCAAAGACCCGTCGTTCCCAGTAAATGTATACCCCACCATGCACCGAACACCCATCCGTGGAACCGCCCACTCATTCAATATCGCCCCCATCGCCGCGCTCATGATGCCCCGTCCGTGGTGCGATGGCGCAAGGTAGTCTGTTCCAGTCAGTCACCATACCCTCGAGCCCAGCGTGATCCATACCTCCAAACGTCCACACGATGCTCGGGTCTCCAACTGCTTTCTCAATGTTTGCCTCCACCGCCTTCTTCCTCTCATCAGGATCGAGCACCTCCTCCATTTGCGCGCGGTCGATTCCGATGTCCCCAAGGTAGACCTCTGTCCCGTCCGGGAGAACTTCCCTTATGTGTCTGACCGGGCATCCCCCTACCAATTTCAGCGGTCCGTCTGGGTTCAACCGATCTTCCTCTCTCAGCTCTGACAGGATATCCTCACTTTGCTTTACGATGTGCACAAGCCACTCCTCCGCGTACTCGTCACGGTATGGCATTGGCGGCCCCTCTAACCATATTGATACCCTAGGATCGTTGATGATGGGGGCGAGGCTCCTGGAATCGCTCATACGCGGAGCCGTTAGAATAATGCTGTCGTTCGGAGCGGGGAGACGAAGAAAAGGCTCTCCAGTCTGTGGATTTATCTCGAGCGGATATAGCTGGCTACCTGGCATGATGGGCTTCAGAATTATCCTACCACGACAGTGTACCAGATTCTTAAATCATCGAAGTGAGTCAGAGGTCAATGCTGCGACGGTAGCGCTTGTCTATCTCCAATTGGTCGATAGTGTCTAATACAGATGACGCGAAAAATCTACCGTATCCAGCCATCCATCACGAGCTTCGAGGGAATCATTTACTGACCGGATATGCCTCCCGCGCAATCCTGACGGCGTTTTCAACCTCCCCCACGTTGACACCAACACCCTGAGCGCCATCTTCTTTCCCTCCAGCCTAGATCGAGATTTATCAGCATGAGAAATGACTTGACGCTTAGACAGTCTCACCTTGCCACCCAACACCTCGGTCACTTTGGAGGCCCACGTCCGAGCATCAAACCCTTTCGCCCGGGCATCTTCAGGTACATAATTTGCATGTGCCACCTTACCACCCTCCGCGTTGACACTAAACACGTACACAGCTTTTCCGAGCTTCTTGCCTTGGGTGACAACGTTTTGAAGAATCTGTTTTTTTGCACGGCAGCAGTTAGTTTGTTTCCGGCATCCTAAATGTAACCCACCTTTGAGTTGCCATCCACATCAATACTCGCGAAATACCCTATAGCGTCTGGATTTTGGTTGAAATAGGTGACCAGCGCGTCAACAACCTGCGACAAACTCAATATCCGGTAATATCTCTCGAGGTGATAGGACAGACCGATTTGTTGAGCACAGCTTCCTTCTCCTTTATCTGCTTGTCAAACGCCTTGCGAATTGCTCCGAGACGCTCTTTCAATTCTGCTTTGACCAAAACTGAGATATCTGCCTGTCCAAGTTCCTGGGATGTGCGTGAGCACCACATTAAAGCACGCCCAATAATCTGGGTTACCACTGTAAGAGCCTTGAGGCCAGCATCCTTCTCATTCCCTGAACTAGTGTCGAGTACGTCAAGACGCGACTTAAATTCGTTTGCGACACGTGTTGCCTCCTGCGCCTCTTGCCCAGTAATAGCCGTGATTCGTCTGATACCTTTGGCGATCCCCGATTCCTCGGTGATCACAAAGTCCTTGATATCGCCTGTCTTTGCGACGTGCGTACCTCCACAGAACTCGATGCTGGTGCTTCGCCATCTCGGATTCTCAAGGTCCTTTGTGATATCGTCGATATCGTACCCTAGTACGACCACCCGCACTGGATCTGGGTAAGCTTCGCCGAAGACCGCACGGAGACCAGGGATTTTGAACCCGGATTTAAGATCAACATCTTTGCTGTAAACCTTGACGTTCTTCCTGATCCAATCAACACTCATAGATTCAATCTTGGCAAGTTCTGGGAGTGCAATCTGAGCTTTATGTGAAAAGTCAAACCGCAACTTAGTTGGAGCGACAAGGGAGCCTTTCTGGTCGATATGGTCTCCCAGAACGTCGCGAAGGCAGAAGTTAAGGATGTGCGTGGCAGTGTGGTTGCTACGGAGCGGCCACCGGCGTAGTTCGTCGTATGAGGAAATGACTTGGTCCCCAACGTTAAGTTGGCCATACTTGAGGTGACCGGTATGCAGGACATAGCCACTGTACACCTGGACATTCGTCACTTCAAAATCGCATGCACCATCGATAACAACATTTCCTGTGTCGTACTCCTGGCCTCCAGCTTCCGCGTAGAAACTCGTGCGATCAAGGAGGATACCGAAGTCGGCACCGTCAGGAATGTTGGTAGTGGACCCAAGGAACTCGCGGTTGTAGTAAATGCCCTTTACTGTTGCGGTGACATTTCCGAGTTCTAGAGCAGACGGTAAGATTCCTGGATTGGTATTGGACAAACGGAGGCTACCCACGGTATTTTGGCAAATCATCGGTTTTGGGTATGGCGTCGTTCTTCTCTAATGCTGCAAGATCATGGACGTCAAGCTTGACACTATCCACCTTGTCCCTCTTGAACGTGCCCTTGCTTGCCTCCTTTGATCTCTCTTGTGCAGCTTCGAGCTCTTTCTCATTGATAGTGAGCGAAAGCTCTTCAGCCATGAGGCGAGTCAAGTCGACAGGGAAACCGAAAGTGTCATATAAACGCCAGACATCAGCACCGTTAAGTTCGTTGGAACCAGCCTCCTTTGCACGTGTGGCATATTGGTCGAAGAGTTTCTCGCCACGATCCAAGGTCCGCGAGAAGGATTCCTCTTCTTCGTCAAGAATCTCCTTGATTTCTTCTTGTTTCTTTTGAAGTTCTGGGAAAACATCACCCTGGAAGACAATTAGCGTGACACAAGAGTGCAAGGGGGAGATTGTGCAGACCATCTGTTCAACTACGACAGGCACCAGTGATGAGAAGAACGAGCCAATAGGTGCACCGAGTTTCTTCCTAACATATCGACAGCCACGGCGAAGTATGCGACGAAGAACGTAGCCTCTACCAACGTTGTTTGGCATACCGCCGTCGCTTAGGGCGAACAAGAGGGTTCGCACATGATCAGCGACGACGCGGTAGGCAGTATCAATGCCATCGACATCCTCTGCACCAAACTTGCCAGTATATGGACGTGCACCGCTAAGTTCTTGGATCTTGACCATGATTGGGTGAAAGATGTCTGTATCATAATTGGACAACCTGTTTTGGAGGACAGAGACGATACGTTCGAAGCCCATGCCAGTGTCCACGTGTTTCGCTGGAAGAGATTTAAGGGACCCGTCTTCCTCACGATTGAATTGGATAAAGACGTTGTTCCATATTTCGACGACTGTTGGGTCGTCCCCGTCGACAAGATGGGGGACTTCACGACCACCTATTCGATCGACGTGTATTTCACTGTAGTGATGGTTGATATGGTCCGCAACGAATAGAGGCCGGGCTCACCTGCAAGGACCGCACGGGCCAGTCGGGCCCATCTCTACAAGGACATGTCAGGTAAGAGTGAGGGCGGAAAGGCAGGAAGAATACCCCAGAAGTTAAATTTTGAGGGAATGACATGTGTAGGATCCATGCCAAGATCAAGCCACGTTTGCTTGGCTTCGTCATCGCATGGAATGTGGTTCTGCGGGTCGCCGGCAAAGTAGGTGACGTAGAGCCGCTCCTTTGGGAGCTTGTAGATCTGGGTCAAAATTTCCCAGCTGAAAGTGATAGCTTCTTTCTACAGTGGGTAAAAGATGAGGGGAAACGGAAGGAATAGGGGGGATACGCACCTTGAAGTAGTCTCCGAAAGACCAATTGCCAAGCATCTCGAAAAAAGTATGGTGGTAAGAGTCTTTTCCGACATCCTCGAGGTCTGGGATGAGGTGAGTGTGGGTATATTCTGGCTATTGAAGGACGAGACCGTTGTGTTTTCCGCCAGCCCTGATGCACTTCTGGCTGTTAAAGGCACGCTTGAGCTTGGCACGCTCTGAGCTGGGATCGACGGTGCCAAGAAATATGGATTTGTACTATGTCGTGTGAGGATAGGTGGTGGATGAGAAGAGCAATGAGACGGACTTGGTTCATGCCTGCGTTGGCGAAGAGAAGAGTAGGGTCATCGTACGGAATGGTGGAGGAGGAGGGGACGAAGGTGTGATTTTTGCTGCGGAAGTAGGCAAAGAACTCGTCGCGAATTCTGCGCGCGGGCCAGGGGCCGTTGTAAGTGGAGGCCATTCTGAAAGGAAATGGGAGCAATCGATAGCTCGCCAACACCCTCATCACGAGTCATCTATCCCAAAATTGGGTGACTCGGACATGACCAGTCACGTGATTAATATAGATAACCACGTGGCGATTCGCTCACGTGTCCCGACTCCGTTTAACCTGCCCTGAACCAGATCGATAACCATCCGACGAAGAAAAACATAGCCTGATCCCATACACCGAGCTGCGGCCCCGGTGCTTGCAACCGACTCGTTCATTCCCCATTAAAAAATCCCCTCTTCCCTTTTGTACTTTCATCTGTAACTTTTAGACATCATGGTGTACGTCCCCCCCTGTTTCTCTCCATCATCCTCATGCTCATCATCCCATCAGTAACTTCACCGTAGGTGAGACCACCCGCCTCCCCCTTCCATCCGTATCTCATCCTATACAGACCAGGTCCGAGCCCTCATGGACCGGCCCACCAACATTCGTAACATGAGTGTCATCGCCCATGGTCAGTGTTGCCCCGCGATCGCTCCATATCGCCGTCTTATCTGACCCCCCAGTCGATCACGGAAAGTCAACTCTCACCGACTCCCTCGTCTCCAAGGCTGGTATCATCGCATCAGCAAAGGCCGGAGACATGCGTTTCACAGACACCCGTGAAGACGAAAAGGAGCGCGGTATCACCATCAAATCGACCGCCATCTCCATGTACTTTGAAATGAACAAGGAAGATGTCGAAGTCATCAAGCAAAAAACAGGCGGTATGAACTAGCATGTGTGCGGACTTCCTCAGTCTTACTAATCCGATCCCATCAGGCCACGAGTTCTTGATCAACTTGATCGACTCGCCCGGACACGTCGACTTTTCCTCCGAGGTTACTGCCGCCCTCCGTGTCACAGACGGTGCCCTCGTCGTTGTTGACTGTATCGAGGGTGTTTGTGTTCAGACAGAAACCGTCTTGCGTCAGGCTCTTACAGAACGTATCAAACCCGTCGTCGTCATTAACAAGGTCGATCGTGCTCTCCTCGAGCTCCAAGTTCAGAAGGAAGACCTGTATCAATCCTTCCAGCGCACAGTCGAGACTGTCAATGTCATCATCTCCACGTACCACGACGTCGCCCTTGGTGACGTCCAGGTCTATCCCGACAAGGGCACTGTCGCCTTCGCTTCCGGCCTCCATGGATGGGGCTTTACCCTCCGTCAGTTTGCCGGCCGGTACGCCAAGAAATTCGGTGTTCCCAAGGACAAGCTCGTTTCCAAGCTTTGGGGTGACAACTTCTTCAATCCTGCGACCCGCAAGTGGTCTACGAAGTCTGCCGATGCTGACGGCAAACCCCTTGAACGTGCCTTCAACATGTTCGTGCTCGACTCTATTTTCAAGATCTTTGATGCTGTTATGAAACACAAGAAGGAGCAAACTGAAACCATGTGCGAGAAACTCGAGATTAGGCTTACTTCAGAGGAGAAGGAGATTGCTGATGCAAAGGCCCTCCTCAAAACCATCATGCGCAAATTCTTACCTGCCGGAGAGGCTCTCCTGGAGATGATAGTCATTCACCTACCCTCTCCCGCCACCGCTCAGCGCTACCGTGTCGAGACCCTATATGAGGGTCCCATGGATGATGAATCGGCCATCGGCATCCGTGACTGTGACCCCAAGGGACCTCTCGTTCTCTACGTCTCCAAGATGGTCCCCACTTCCGATAAGGGCCGCTTCTACGCGTTTGGCCGCGTCTTCTCTGGAACTGTCCGTGCTGGTCCCAAAATCCGTATCCAAGGACCCAACTATATCCCTGGAAAGAAAGATGACTTATTCGTCAAGTCTGTCCAACGTACCGTACTCATGATGGGTCGCTACATTGAGCCTATTGAGGATTGCCCTGCCGGCAACATCATTGGTCTCGTTGGTATTGATCAGTTCCTGCTCAAGAGCGGTACTCTCACTACTTCTGAAACTGCCCACAACATGAAGGTTATGAAGTTCTCCGTGTCCCCTGTCGTTCAGGTTGCCGTTGAAGTGAAGAACGCTGCCGATCTCCCCAAGCTTGTGGAAGGTCTCAAGCGTCTCTCCAAGTCCGACCCTTGTGTCCAGGCTTGGATTGCTGAGACTG